>CABHPP010143012.1:0-27118 GCA_902168425.1 Peromyscus attwateri | reverse complement strand
CCGGTGTTCTGGTCCCTTCCACATTAATCATTTATCAAGAAAATGACCCACGGACATGCCCACAGGCAGTATGATGGAGGCATTTTCTCAGCAGAGGTTTCCATCCTTCACAGATGACCTGAGCTTGTGTCATATTGATAAAAACTAGGCAGTGCACATGCACCTACAATACAGATGCTCCTCAATGCACAGCAAAGTTATGCTCTTATAATTCCATTGTATATTTAAAATATCAGAAATGCATTTACCACCTGAGCATTGTGGAGCAGGCCTGTGATACCAATATTTGGAAGGCTAAAAGCCATTTACTCTCTGCCTGCAAGCCCCGCCTATCCTTTCTCCTGCCTCACTATTGGTTGTTCAGCTTTTTATTAGACCATCAGGTATGTTAGGCAGGCACAGTAACACAGCTTCACAGAGTTAAACAAATGCAACATAAACAAAAGTAACATACCCTAGAATAATATTCTACTACAGAAGTGTGTCTCTGGGGTTTGGCTTTGGGTTTCTGGACCTAGAAAGCTAGGCCCAGTGTCTCTCTCTTTCTGCTGCCTAAGCATCTGGATGTAGAACTCTCAGCTACTTCTCCAGTACCATGCTTCCTGCCATGACTGATAATGGACTAAACATCTGAAATTGTAAGCCAGCCCCAATTAAATGTTTTCCTTTATAAGAGTTGCCTTGGTCATGGTGTCTCTTCACAGCAATAGAAACCCTAAGACAATACCCCTAGCTACTTTTTAGAGGACTTGAGCAACAAATACCTGTAAGCAAAGTCTGGAGATTTATTCCTGGCAATAGATATTGATTTTTGTAGCTTAATGGAAAATTGCAAAGACAGCTAGTGATCATTAGCGTTTCCTTATGGGAATAGTGAAATAGGTTGTGTTCAGTTATTTTTTTTTTAATCTTTTTATTTAGACTGGCTCTCATGTAGCTCAGGTTAACCTCAAACTAGCAACATAGCTGAGGATGATCTTGAACCTCTGATTCTCCTGCTTGCATCTCCCAAGTACTGGGATTGCAGGCATACATGCAACATTCAGTTTTATGCAGCATTTGGAACCGAGTCCAGTCGTCACAAATGCTAGGTAAGCATTCTATCGATTGAGCTACATTCCCAGTACCTGTGTGATCAGTTTTAAAAGTCTGACACTGCATTTTAGGTATGTTCTAATGTGGGGGGTTTTAATTTATCACCTATGGCTGTAAATAAACATGTTCCTACACGATCTGCTCATGGTAGTCGGGGAAGCAGGATACATAACAGTACTTAGTTGATATTCAACTATGACATTTCTGCCTGAAGCAGTTTAAAGGAAGGTAATGCACTCTGCCCTTCTGGAAGGATTAGCAGGTTGCTGTTAGGATGAATGGAACCAGATCAGAGGAAAAGTCCACCATGAGATCATCTAAGGAAACTGTTCATGTTCTGTAGAGCATGACCTGTTTTTCCCTTTTACCCACTCGCTCAGGGAGCCTCTCATGAATCAAACATCCAATGAAGTGTGCATTGTGTTCTCTTTAACATCAGTTCAATCACAAAGGATGTGCCCATTAGGGAAAATTTCATTAAACAAAACAGCACTAAAATGTGAAGCCAATGTTAAGGTGAGTTGTGATTTTCTTGAGTCGCAGAAGCAAATCGGTTAATTGTTAAACATCCAAGTTATCATGGAACAAGCTGATAAACCAATAATGAAAACACTGGACAGATAGGGATGAGAGGAGCTGCTCTGTCAGGCCAAACGCAAGGGGATACAGTAAGAACCGAATCTTACACCATTTAATTGTGATCTTAAGACCTGCCCCTCACCAATAACTTATCTGTTATTAACAAGAAATGTAAAAGCTTGATCATGCCCAGCACTGGCAACAGGAGAAGAGAATAAGTCCTTTGATACATGATCAGTAGGATGATAAACCGACAAGCTCTTTGGAATGTGTTCTACTTTGACTTTTTCCTTGCTGTGATAAAATACTCTAATCAAAAGCAACTCAGCTTACACTTCCAGGTCACAGCCCATTATTGGTAGAATTATTAAGGCAACTCCACGTAGTTAAAAGGGAGGTTTATTTTGCGGGTTAACTTACAAGTGAAGGGACGGGTAACGGGGTCTGGGAAAGGTGAAGTGCAGTCCGGCGGTGTTCTCTGGAGAACTCTGCTTGGTCTACCTCCAGCATCCAGGGTCCAGGAACCAAGAGCGCCGGCCCATCCAGATCTCGGGTCTTCAGGGGTCCTGTCTTGGCTCTGCCTTGTAGGCGTGACAGTTACCGAAGCCTCAGTGGGGGGTTGGAACTTCCAGGTCAAAGCTGGACCGGCTACCCATTACATCCCATTATCAAGGAAGTCAGGGCAGAAACCATAGAGAAATGATGCTTGCTGCCTCACTCTCTGGCTCACTCACAGACCCATACTTAGCTAGCCTTCTTAGACAGCCTAGGACCACCTGCTGAGGGATGGTGCCACCCACATGGTCTGGACCCTTCTGCGTCGCTTAATAGTCAAGACAGTCCCCAACAGAAATGTCCACAGACCGAGCTGAGCTGGGCAATCCCTCAGCGGAGGCTTTCTTCTGAGATGACTCTAGGTTCTATTACACCCACACTTGAGGGTAACTACGACAGAGGGATAATTAAACAAACTCTACCAAAATTTAAAATGTACTTATTATTTGATCCACTAGTTCTACTGTGACTTATAAATGGGATGTCATTTCAAAAGCATGCCTTACTGTAAGCATAAAGATGTTCATTAAGCATTAATAATAGGGCTGGAGAGATGGCTCAGTAGCTAAGAGCACTGACTGCTCTTCCAGAGGTCCTGAGTTCAAATTCCCAGCAACCACATGGTGGCTCACAACCATCTATAGTGGGATCCAGTGCCCTCTTCTGTCATGCAGGCATACATGCAAGTAGAGTACTCATATATAGAAAAAAAGCATTAATAATGTATAATATAATAATTAATAATAATGTCTTAGAAGTCACCCCAAGCATGATTATTTGGGAATCAGTCAAATAAAAAATTGTGGTGTGGCTTCCTCATGTCTCCACAAATCAGGAATCAGAGAGCTCAGGCTATAAGTAGGGCTTAGCCATAACCTTCAAGACATTTCCGAAATCAACCCACTTTTGCCAGCAAAACCACATCTCCTGAAAATTTCATAACCAGCCAAGAATGGCAGTACACGCCTTTAGTCCCAGCACTTGGGAGGCAGAGGCAGGCAGATCTCTGTGAGTTCAATGCCAGCCTGGTCTACAGAGCAAGTTTCAGGACATCCAGAGCTGCATAGTAAGACCCATACCCAGTGACCTGCTTCTGCCAGATAAACCCCACCTCTTAAAGGTTCCACAACCTATCCAATAGTGCCAACAGCCAAGAAACAAGACACAAGTCTGTGGCGGACAGCTCAGATTCAAACCATAACAATATCTTTTTGTACTGCCTGAGTTATTTCTACCAGCTACATTTCTTTTTCTTTCCTTTTTTTTTTCTTCTGGTTTTTTTTTTTCCCCAGACAGGGTTTCTGTAGTTGGAAGTTTTCCTGTGTCCTACCCTGTCTCGAGGCCACTCAGACTCAAATAAACACACAGAGGCTTATATTATTTTTAAACTATGGCCATGGCAGGCTTCTTGCTAGCTAGCTCTTATATCTTAAATTAACCCATTTCTATCAATCTATACCTTGCCACATGGCTCGAGGCTTACCGGTACTTTACATCTTGCTTCTCCTGGTGGCGGCTGGCAGCCTCTGCTTCACTTTCCTTTCTCCTCCCACCGTCTCTCTTGGATTTTCCCGCCTGGCTCCATCCTGCCCTGCCATAGGCCAATGCAGTTTTATTTATCAACCAATCAGAGAAACACATATTCACAATATACAGAAAAACATCCCACAGCAGTCTTCTCTGTGTAGCCCTGGCTGTTCTGGAACTCACTTTGTAGATGAGGCTGGCCTTGAACTCACAGAGATCTGCCTGCCTCTGTCTCCCAACTGCTAGGATTAAAGGCATACACCACTACTGCCCAGCAACCATCTCTATTTCTTGTTTTTTCTTAAAAAAAAAAAAAAAAAAAGATTACCTCACCCAATGAGCACAGTCAAATGTCTGATACATTCAGATGAGTTGATCAAATCCAAACCGTTAGAGTCTCATAATGTACAAGTTGAGACCTTCATAAGAAAATTGAGATCAGCTGGGCATGGTGGCATATGATTTTAATCCCGGCTCTTGGAAGGCAAAGGGAGGCAGATCTCTGAGTTTGAGGCTAGCCTAGTCTACAGAGTGAGTTCCAGAACTGCTAGGGCTACACAGAGAAACCCTGTCTTGAAAATCATACCACTGCCCCAGGGCAACTAGAAATGGACTCCTTAATAAATGGAGGTCAGGGGCTGGAGAGATGGCTCAGAGGTTAAGAGCACTGACTGCTCTTCCAGAGGTCCCGAGTTCAATTCCCAGCAACCACATGGTGGCTCACAACCATCTGTAATGAGATCTGGTGCCCTCTTCTGGCCTGAGACATACATACAAACAGAACACTGTATACATAATAAATAAATAAATCTTAAAAAAATAAATAAATAAATAAATAAATGGAGGTCAGTAAACCCTTCACTAATTTCCAAGTCTTATTTGTTGAAGTGTAACTTGCATTTAGTAATGTGCCAAGTCACAGTGTTCAGCTCAAATCTTCACACACACAAACACCTTATACCAGGCCTTGGCCTTTACCCAGATCAAGCACCCAGCAGACTTCCTGTGCCACTCAGAATAAATACACAACAGAGGTAGCTACTATTCTGGACTTTAACACAAAAAAATTTGTTTTCGTGGCTTTATTTTTTTATTCTTATTCTATTCTTACTTATCTGTGAGTGTGTATGTGGGAGGGGAGAGAGTCTATATGGGTGTGTACAGGTGGAAGTCAGAGGACAACTTGCAGGACTGTGTTCTCCCCTTTCTCCTGGTGGATCCTAGATTGAACTCAGGTTGTCAAGTTTACCCACCATCTCCCGGGCCCTTTTATTGTTAAAATAAAAGCCATGCAGAGCAAGGCTGCTTAGGCAAAGGGGGGCAAATATGTTTTAATCTATTTTATCCTTTCAAGAACACCTCTCGCCACCTCTTATCTTCTGAGCTCACCATGTTCTTTTTAAAAACTATTATGCAAAAGATCTTAGATGTAATACATCTCTTTTAAAAAAGAATTTTTCTAAGGCTTCTCTCTTTATGGTTTATTTATGCGTGAACTTTTGGCATGCTCTAGGGACTGGAGAAAACTTAATGAGGTGGAATGAGGAAATGAATTAGAGAAGGATTTTGACTTTTTTCTTTTTGTCTAAGTTCTGCTTTTCCCTCCTGTTCTAGTCGTCATCCCTTTTCCTCAGCATCGGCCTGTAGCTCTGCAAAGTCACGGAAATGTGTGCCTTGTGTCTCGGAATATTCCTGCTTATTTGACATTTAAGAACAAATGCAGGGAGGTGCTGGAGAGATGCTCAGTGTTTCAGAGCACTTTTGCTCTTGCAGAAGACCTGGGTTCAGTTCCCAACACCCACATGGTGGCTCACAACTGCCTGTAACTCCAGTTCCAGAGGATCTGACACCCTCCCCTGGCCTCTATGGGTACTGCATACACATGGCACACAGACCTACATGCAGACCGAACACTTTATACACATAAATAAAATAAAAATAAGCTTATTTTTAAAAAAAAGAAAGAAAGAATAAGTGCAGGGAGATTGCAGAGTTTGAGCATAGAGACCCTATGGGGAGGCAAGTCCTGAATGGATTTTGTTTAGATTTAGGAGAATTAGTAGAGGGCCAAAGTATCAACTTAAAGGTTCCCGAATTTGGACTTCCTGCAAAGGTCTGATTTGGGTAGAGTCCCAGCGTTCTTAAGGACAGCTTCTAACCTGGCACACCCAGCTCATGGTTCCAGCCTGGCCATGAGCTAACTTCATGGGGATACCCCATCTACCGCTGCTGTTGTCTGTGGGGAATGAGAATTTCAGTCCAATCCCTTACAGGTATATCACGAGACACTGAGAAGCAGCCTTCAGGAGTCTGGAGTTGACAATGGCAAGAACAGCCCAGCCCCTACAGACGGCAGCCCTGACCTGACAATATGGTCAAAGAGTTGGAACATGGAACATGAACAAAACCTTCAAAAGCAATCTGTACAAACTTCATTTAGTGTCATAGCAGACAGTGTCAGGTGGGGTGTGACATTACATTAGTGCTCCTCACCAGATGTCCACAATGTAGAAGCAGAAATAAAGGTATTTACTTCGGGTCTCGACTGTCTCACCACATCATACTTGTCCTTTAACCTATCCCCTCCAAATATAGTGACTGATTAACAATGAATGCACATGCAAGGAACAGTCCACGCAAACCCCACTTAGTGGTAAACCCTTAACAGCGGTTCTCAACCAGTGTCATGACCCTTTCTGGGGTGTCAAATAACCCTTTCACAGGGGTCACCTAAGACCATTGGAAAACACAGATATTTACATTGTGATTCCTAGCAGTAGCAAAATTATAGTTATGAGGTAACTCATACTATACAATTACTCAAACAAAAGTAATTTTATGGCTGGGGGGGTCACCACAACATGGGGAACTGTATTAAAGGGTCACAGCATTAGGAAGGTTAAGAACCGCTGCCTTGGAATGACAAAGCATGGTATTTCACCCAGGGGGTGGGCTTTGAAGTCTCAGAAGCTCAAACCAGTTCACATCCTGCTGCCTGCATATCCAGATGCAAAACTCTCAGCTACTTCTCTAGAACCATGTCTGCCTGTGTGCCTCCATGCTTCCCACCACGGCAATAATGGAACTAAACCTCTGAACTGTAAGCCAGCCCCAGTTAAATGTTGCTGTGGTCACAGCAATAAAACCCTAACCGAGACACCCAGGAGGAGAGAAATAGCAGACAAGAGGCTGATGTTGAGCAGCCTAGCTGCAGAGACCCTCTCGTTCTGAAGCTCACAGGAGTGGGAAACTCCCATAAGAAAGGAGGACCGTGGCAAAGCTCACATTAGTCAACGGTGCTGCGCTCGAGATTTCTGATTCCATCTGATTTCCTGTTGAAGTTGGGGTTTCTGTGACATGGTGAAGCAAAGAGCAGAGCTCATCCCTCTTGACCATGGCAGGATTTTACACGGGAACCACTTGCCATGGCCAGCACAATTGCTCAGAGGATAAAGGCACTTGCTGCCAGAACTAACAATATGGATCCCATCTTCAGAACCCACACGGTGGAAGGAGAGAACTGACGCCAGCAAGTTATCCTCTGGCCTTCGAATATGAGCCACGGCACATGATTGTAAGTAAATAAATAAATAATTTAAGACAATAATTTAAAAAACAAGTGCTAATGAAAGGACCAAGCAGATGCCATAACAGGCTGCTCAGTCTTCTCTCAGAGATCAGGCCTCAATTTCAGTTTCCTGAGACTGAGCAAGCAGTCTCTGGGAGGGCCGTGAACAAAAGACATAGAGAGTCCTTGCAGTAGCTCCCTTTCTGCATGTAAAGTTCAGCCAGATGTTTACTGTATGGGGCCCCTCACCAACTTAGAGTTATGTGCATGAGTCAAGGACAGAGCCTGGACCACTGAGCCAGCCCCCACAATCAGTACGTGCTTGGCCAGCCAGCCCCCATGGTTGCTCAAGGATTCCTAAGTGCAGATAAGAACTTAGACCCCTTCTTCCCAGGTGGCTTTATCAGGTATATTCAACCATCTGGCAGAGGCTAAGTGGTCATAAAACATCCCAAACTTCAAGGACCCCGGAGATGGGTTATAAAACTCCTGACAGGGCAAACAGATAAGCTAAAATAAGACCAAGTCCAGGCCCGGGAAAAACTGGACCAATCAAGGATGGACCTGTACTAACCCCCTCCCCTCTAAGAAATTTGATGGGTTTTGCCTATAAAAACTAACTTCCCCAAGAAAGGACAAGCTCCTCCCGGCCTCACTACTACAAGTGAGTGCTCTGACGAGCTACCCTGACCGCGCGGCTTGTAAGAATAAACCTTGCTTTTGCATTCTGTACCTATAGTCTCCGGTGGCTTCTTTGGGGACGTGATCTGGGCATAACACTAATATATACCATGACACATTTTTCTGACAAAAATCTCTACCTGCCTCTATATATCCAATAGTTGGATGGAAACACACACACACACACACACACAAACACACACACACACACACACACACACACACACACACACGCCCACATGGCCTCCCTGCCCCCCCAGGAAACTAAACAACCATGTCAGTGACATTTCAGGCTGTTACCCAACAGTAGTTAGTAAAGGAACTGGGAAACAGGCATGGAATGGAGGCCCTGGAGCCTGGACTCAAGATGATATTTGAGGAGGCAATTATGAACACCTACAGCACAAGTGTCTATTAAAACAGAGGAAGGTGGGGGCATGGAGGAGTAGCACTCTACAGGAACTCAAGTTAGGCTATCATTGGAAAAGCTCCACCAATGGCACTTATAACACTTCTTATTATTTGTTATTCATGCCAAGCAGGACTTTCAAATGATCTAGACTGCTATTATAGACCAGTTGGAATATATATATTTTTTAGGAGGCAGCTGCCTAAGGAGAAAAACACACAGCATGAGCTCAGTTAGGAGCTAAGAAATAGCTAGCAACACAGCAGTGACAGGTCTGCCCCTTAGTAAAAAGCCACTAATCAACTTTTAGCTCAGGTTGACCAGATGGCTCAGTCTGTAAGCACTGTCCATACAAGCATATAGACATGAGTTCACACCCCTAGAACCCAAGTAAAAAGCTTAGCATGGTGGCAGCCACCTGAGACTCCAGCACTGGATGGGCAGAGGCATGTAGTTCCCTGAAGTTCATAGGCCAGCTGGCCTAGCCAAATTGAAGATCTTCAGGTTCAGTGAAACACTCAGTCTCAAAAACAAACAAACAAACAAACAAGGTAAGGGTAATGAAAGATGACATCTGGGGGCTGGAGAGATGGCTCAGCGGTTAAGAGCACTGCCTGTTCTTCCAGAGGTCCTGAGTTCAATTCCCAGCAACCACATGGTGGCTCACAACCATTTGTAATGAGATCTGGTGCCCTCTTCTGGCCTGCAAGCATGCATGTAGGCAGAACACTGTATACATAATGAATAAATAAATCTTTAAAAAAAAAAAAAAAGAAAGATGACATCTGATGCTAGCTTCTAGCCTCCATACACATGTGCACACACATGCTCACACTCACTTCATGCCACCTCCTAGCAGACACCAAAGAAAATGCATATGTTATCAGACAGCTGAGACTCATCACATGTCAGATTCTACCAGAAGAACACATGAGGCACTAAAGATACAAGTTCTTCATACTGGACGTTGTGGCTCATGTCGTTAATCACAGCACTCAGGAGGCAGGGGCAAGTAGGTCTCTGTGAGTTCAAGGCCAGCCAGGAAGCTATGTAAAATCCCGTCTTAAAAAAGAGGGGGCATGGGCTTTGTTATTCTCATGAATTTGTCCTCCCAACTTAAGATTCCACATTTATTTTTAGGGACTTTTGAAGAGGATAAGATGAAACACTTTAAAGCCAGGTCACAAAACATTCTGTTAAATTAAGTGAACAAAAGAGAAGGTGCACAGCAAACCCTATTAGAGACACCCCTGTCCCCTTACCCACCTACCCCACCTCCAAACTCCCACCTACTTACCCCTTCCAGTACACTTTGTACTGGGGATGGAACCCAGGACTTTCCCCACACTAGGCAAGCACTCTACCCACAGATCCACATCTCTGGCCTTATTTATTACTTAAAAACAAAGTCAAAGAACACTTCTTCCCTGAATGAAATTATAAAGTTTGCAACATGGGAGCTGGGGACGGTGCTCAGTTGTAGGGCACAAGACCTCTGGTTCCATCCCCAGTGCCACTAAACAAGCAAACAGACAAAAGCTTGCTGCTCTGTACCAAATACTTATTCCTGTGTCTTGTGGCTTTTGTGGGGGGGGGGGGGGGATCAGGGGGGTAGTGTCTCACTGTGTAATCCTGGCTGCTTGGCCTGGAACTTACTATGTAGGCAATGTAGACTGGCCTCAAATTTACAGAGATCCACTCGTTTCTCCCGAGTGCTGAGATTAAAGGCTTGTGCTCTAAATCCCGGTGTATTTTCCCTTTTAAGCTTGCAATTAAGAGCAGCAGACCTTCTGAAATGTCCTTGTGACAACTCTCACATGAAGCAACATCAGATAGTGACACTTAGTTACACTTTGGTACAAGGACAGCCACCGCAAGATCATCCTTGAATATATATCCACGTGTTCCAAGTCTGTACACGTCATACATAAAAAGCTCATTTATCTAAATAATATGGAAAGGCAGGGAAAGGGTTGATTTAACTCATTGATTGTGTAATTCATTTCCTCTTATCGCTTTGGTCCTATTCCTCAACACATTTTTTAAAATAAAAAAATGACTTCATATTTAATGATATAAAGTGTTCCAAGGCAGAATATTTGTCAACATGGCTTGAAGAAAAAGAACTGGCGAGTCTTGAGTGTCTGTAAGGATCCAGACATGAGGTGACAAATTTGCTATGGGTCACAACAGCCAGCATCCAGGGGACCCCTCTGACAGGCGAGCTAATATCTTCTGTGTCTTTCTGGTGATAACAATTAGGCTTAAAATTTTTTAAGGCTCAGTGATATGGCTCAGCATGTTAAGATGCTTGCTGCTAAGCCCGATGACCTGCATTTAATCCTGGAACTGACACCGGAGAGAAGAGAGGCAACTCCTGAAAGTTGTCCTCTGGTCTCCACATGCATGTTGTGGCAGGCACTCACAATAGGCTGGTTGAGAAAAGTAAAGAGTGTTGGAGCTGAGGAGGAGTCTGCGCTGGGAGTATGAAGGGGCGTGTGCAGCTGGAAAGGGGAAACAGGCCAGATTCTAAGCAGGAAGCTTCCATTAAATCCTTAAAAGCAATGGGCACCTTCTGAATGAACAAAGCCTGCCTGAAGAGAATAAGCACAACCAAGCTGTGGTTTGGGGCAAACAGCTTGACCACGTGAGATAGCCAGGCCTAGGAGATCAGAAGCCCTGGCTTCACGCATGGTGTCCTAGCTCTGGCCATTGGGTTCACAGGGTTCATACGTTCTTCTGTCATTCCGTCCCACCCTCCTCCCTCTTCCTCCTCTTCCTCAGCCCGGGTTTATGACTGAAAGCCAAACACTGACCCTTATAAATCATTTACGATTCTGTTTCCATTTTTCTTGTTCAAGATCCAATTTCTTCAGAGCTTGGCCTCTGAGTTTCTCTCATCAATCTGAAAATGCAGCACAATCACAGTATGAATGGTGCTGCGTAGGCCAAACACCCCCAGAGTGTTTCATTCTCTTGGGTGTGTTCGCGACTCCACCAGTAAATGAGCTCAGGCTTGCGAAGAGCGAGTGTCCACCACGTATGAGTGTGCGCTGCGGACCGGAACACTGTGTGGGATGGATGTGAGTCAGTGGTTTCTAGATATCCTGCAGCAGGTCTTCTAAGGAGCATTTGCCAAGCACAGCCCAGGGTTTTCTCCAGAAAGTCTGATTTTGGTGGGGGGTGGGGAGGTGGTTAGAGCAGGACCCAATCTTTCACAGGCTCGCCAAGTACTCTGGTGAAGAAAATTTTGGAAGGCCTAGGATAATTACTGTGTACAGTTGACCTCCACAGTCTCCGCCCCCAACATAGCAGCCAGCACTCCCTTGTCCCAATCCCCTGCCCAAGGACTTCTCCTTCAACCCCAGTAAAGCTTATAGCAGCATCTACTTTCGTCTTCTACCCACTGTAAGTCTTCTTCCAGGTCATACTGACCTGCCTTCTAATGTTACAAACACTAGATATGTTCTCTCATTGACCTAAAAATTATTTATATGGAATATAATTGTTATAGATTTAAATTCAAATTTATTTTTAGTTTTAACTGTTTTTCTTTTTGAAATACTGGAGCTCAAACTCGGTGACTTGCATATAAGCTAAGCACATGCTCAGTCACTGAACTGTGTCCCGAAATCCTGGGCCTAAATTTTACGTCCAGAGGGACTACTGCAAAGAATTGCAAGAGATCCCAAGATATTGGTTAAAAAAAAAAAAAACAAAAAACTTTCACACTGCTTTTACTGTACATTCTAGTGAGAGAATAAAAAATTGGCATGAGAGAAGGCTGCTTCTACTCAGTATAGAAGATCTAATGAGCAGTTCAGAGGGGACAAAGAGACATGACCATGACACCCTTAGGATACAACCATCAAAATCCAGACTCTAGAAGCTCTAGAGTTAGTTTTCCTGAATCTGTGGTCTATGGACCAGAAGCACTGGGCTCTGTATTAGTCAAGGTTCTCTAGAGAAACAGAATTGATAGAATGAATATATATATATATATATATGTTCATTTATATATAAGTATATGAAATACATGTGAATATATACAGGATTTATTAGAGTGACTTGCAGGCTGTGGTCCAGCTAGTCCAACAATGGCTGTCTACCAATGGAAGGTCCAAGAATCCAGTAGTTGTTCAGTTCATGAGGCTGGATGTCTCAGCTGGTCTTCAGAAGTATGCTCCAATGAAGGAACGGACTTGTCAGTGAGAGGGGAGCAAGCCGGCAAAGAGAGCAAGCTTCCTTCTGGTCCTTTATATAGGCTGCGAGCAGAAGGTGTGGCCCAGATTAATGGTAGATCATCCTACCTCAAAAAGTCTAGATTAAAGGTGTATCTTCCCACCTCAGAAGATCCAGATTAAAAGTGGGTCTTCCCACTTCAAATGATTTAATTACAAAAAGAAATTCCTCACCGGTGTAGCCAGCTGCATGAGTTTTAGTTAGTTCCAGATGTAGTCAAGTTGACAAAAGAACCATTACAGGTTTGCCCGGGGACTTGCCAGAAACACATCTTACATTGCACTCCCCATCAGCTGACTAAAGCAGAATCTACTTTTTAAACATGAGGTCCAGGTAATTAGTGAGTCATTTAAAATTTAAGACCTGTTATTCTAACCAGAGAAGATACCAGGTCGTTCAAGAAAACTGAGAGAAACGGTAAGAAAATACAATAAATAGCTGGGCAGTGGTGATGCATGCCTTTCATCCCAGCACTCAGGAGGCAGAGGCAGGCAGATCTCTGAGTTCGAGGCCAGTCTGGTCTACAGAGCTAGTTCCCGGAGAGCCAGGTCTACACAGAGAAACTCTGTCTTGAAAAAACCAAAAACCAAATCAAACTAACCAAACAAAAAACCAATAAACAAATGAAGTCACATGTAAAGAGTTTTTCTTTGTCCCGCCAGCTCCCAAATACTGACATAGAGATTTCTTATTAATTATGGAAGTTTGGCCTACAGCTTAGGTTTGTTCCTAACTAGCTCTTTTAACTTAAATTACCCATTTGTATTTATCTATGTTATGTCGTGTGATTAGTGACTGTTACCTCTCCTCCTGCACATCCTGCTTGCTCTGCGTCTCCTGGCGTCTCCATCTTTCTCTTCTTAGAGTCCTTTCTGTCCACAGAAGTCCCACCTATACCTAGCTATTGGCCATTCAGCTCTTTATTATACCAATCACAGCAATATATCTTCACACAATGTACAAATATCCCACAACAGTCACAGTTAATTTTTAAAAATTATATTATTTATATTTATATTTATGTGTAAGTGTCCTTGGAGGACAAAAGAGGGTATCAAATCCCTTGGATCTGGATTATAGACATCTTTGAGCCACCCCATATGTGTGCTGGGAACTGAACTGGGTTCTTCTGCAAGAACAGCAAGTACTTTTTGCTACTGAGCCATCTCTCCAGCCCCAGTTAATTTTTTGTGTAGTACTGGGTATTGAACTTGGGCTTGGGGCCTTGTTCATACTAGGCAAGTTCTCTCCCACTGAACTATATCCCCATTCCTGTTCATCTTTTTTTTTAAAAAAAAAAGATTTATTTATTCATTATGTATACAGCAGTGATCTGCCTGCATGTATGTCGTAGGCCAGAAGAAAGCATCAGATCTCATTATAGATGTTGTGAGCCACCATGTGGGTGCTAGGAATTGAATTCAGGACCTCTGGAAGAACAGCCAGTGCTCTTAACCTCTGAGCCATCTCTCCAGCCCCCATTTTTTTTTTTTTTTACAATAAAGTAATAGTTTGTGGTTATATTTGAAAAGGTAGAGAGCCTTGTCTTTTAGAGATAACTGCTTTAATACTTTTAATACTTATTAACAGAATGAAGGGCTGGCAAGGGGGATCAGTGGGACACTTGCCACTACCAAACCCGAGGAACTGAGTTTAATCCCTGAGATCCACAAGCTGGAAGAAGAGAACCAACACTTAAAAATTGTCCTCTGGGGGCTGGAGAGATGGTTTGGGTTAGGAGCACTGACTGCTCTTCCAGAGGACCTGGGATCAATTCCCAGCACCCACATGGTAGCTCACAACTCTCTGTAACTCCAGTTCCAGGAGATTTGACACGCTCACACCAATGTGCATAAAATAAAGTTAAATAAATTATTTTGAAAAAAAAAGTTGTCTTCTGACTACCACAAGCATGCACTGGTGTGTGCAAGCACACAGACACAAATAAAAATAAATGTTAAACAAACGCTTACTAGGTGGGGTTGGTGGCACACACAGTTAATCCCATCACTGGAGGCAGAGGCAGGCTGATCACTGAGTTTGAGGCCAGCCTGGTCCACAGAGTGAGTTTCAGGACAGCCAGGGCTGTTACACAGAGAAACTCTGTCTTGAAAACAACAACAAGAAGAAAGAAAGAAAAAAGAGAAAATAGAAAGAAGAAAGCCTTTGGGTTGACCATTGCACATGAGCACGTTTGACTGACATAGATAAGATAGAGCAACAGGGAGTGCCACTCAGGGTTGAGAAAGGACAAAGAGCTGAGTCAACCTAAGGCATCAGTCAATCACAGATCCCCTACAGAGCTGACAAAATGGCAGCTGGACCATCCCTAAGTCAGACGCCAACTGGTGACAGCTATTCTTGTCCCATGTGACCTCAGCATGATTGAGAGGTACCCGTTGTACACAGGCCACTTGACTTTCCATTTCTTTGAAAGGGAAGCTTGTGTGTTGGTCAGTCCGCTGAGACTCCTTATTCACCCTCCACTCCGACCCCCAGACACAGCAGACCGCACCATCAGGAGGAACAGTGTGGCTCTCCCATCGGCTCACATCCTTTCTTCGGGCTGACGACCTGTGTGATTTCTTTCTTTTTCCTGCTGCTGTGTATCTTAAACTCAGTCTGATGATTAGTTTTGACTGTCAACTTGACACAACCTAGAAACACCAGGAAGAAAGTCTTAGCGGAGAAACACCGGGAAGAAAGTCTTAGCGGTGGGTTGTCTACCTCAGGTTGTCCTGTGGGCATGTCTGTGGGGGACTGTCTTGTTTGGATTCCCTGATGGGGGAAGACCCAGGCTGGAAGTGGGAGGCGCAATCCCTGGTTTGGGGTCCTGGACTGTATGAGTGGTGAAGGCTAGCTAGGCTCTAAGCAAACATGTGCTTATTGCTCTCTGCTGTTGAGCGTGGGTATGACGTGATTCGCTTCTTCAAATTCCTGCCATAATTGACTAGAGCCTGGAATCGTGAGCTACAATAAAGCCTCTTCCCCCTTGCTCTGGCTGCCTGAGGAGGGTAAGCAGAGGTGGCTCCCAGGGGGTGCACCGCCCATCTACTTCTTGATTATCTTCCCGTGGCTTGTTTATTTTCTTTCTTTCTTTTTTTTTTTTAAAGATTTATTTTTTTCTTTCTTTTTATTTTTAAAGATTTATTTGTTATGTATATAGTGTCCTGCCTGCAAGCCAGAAGAGGGCACCAGATCCCATTATAGATGGCTGTGAGCCATCATGTGGTTGCTGGGAATTGAACTCAGGACCTCTGGAAGAGGAGTCAGTGCTCTTAACCTCTGAGCCATCCCTCCAGCCTGGCTTGCTTATTTTCAACTCTGCCACTCCAACCTTAGTCCACATCTTTTCAAACATATAAGTGTCCCGTTCACAGGGTCAGGAAGGTGGCTTTCAGCCCCCAAATTCTTACTGTGTTTTCCCCAGCTTTGCCCTCAGGAGTTCCAAACCCATGCTGTTCCAGAATCATTGGGCACATACACAGAAGCCTGTACTTCAACATCACGATAGTAAACCATAATGCATGGGCCTGCTACATTTCCTTCCTTCAAACTGAAGTGAGAAAGGGGATTTCACTGCTATGTGTAAAGGGATGAACTCCCCTAGAGAACATCTTTTAAACTGACCTAGTCTTGAGAAATATGTTGTTTTGTTAGGGTGATTATGGAATTGTTTTTAAATGACCGGACTTGCAAATTTTTGAACTGAAAATCTGATAACCTGAGTTGGATCCCCTGGACCCATATAGTAGAAGAAAACTTACCCCTACAAATTGCCCTCTGACCTCCACATGCATGCTATGGCACACACACACACACACACACACACACACACACACACACACACAGAGAGAGAGAGAGAGAGAGAGAGAGAGAGAGAGAGAGAGAGAGAGAACATTCATAGTACACAGCAGCTCCTCCAGTGCCATATGGGCTCTAACTGGACTCTGTTTTTACATGTGGCCATGGGTTTCCATATCTCGCTGTCATTTCTGATCTTGGTAGTACAGGAAGCCCAAAGGAGGGAGATGCCCTTGGCCTGGTCTAGCCCACTCCGCTGCTATCTGCCAGCCCCCATAACCGAGCATCCTTGAAGCATGCCACCCATCAGGAGATAATCCATTTTGTTACCTCCCTGGGGTTCAGCCCAGCAATGAAGGAAGTTGGACAATGTCTTTGTATTTTCTAAATCCATAGCATCTTTTCAAAGAAAACTGTGCCACCAAGTGTTTTAAAATCGAGGTCCATTCTGATTATATTCTGGTCAAGTAGCCAAGTGGTGGAGGTGACAGCCATGTGGAGGTAAAAAGGAGGGACTCACAACCAACACTATATAAGAGAATGAATATATAAACAAGAGATCAGCAAGGATACTAGCGTACCTAGTGTTCATAACTGTGGAGAGTGTAGAAATGCTTATTTCTGGTTTCTTTAAAATTGCCCAGTCTGTTTCCTCTTTGTGACTATTTGATTGCATCCATATGTCTTCGCGTTCATTCACCCCTGGCCCAGCCTGCCGCCTTGAGGGGCCGGCTCCATTTGTAGGTCTTCCCAAGACAGCCATCTTAGACTAGCCATGGGTTGTGCCCCCTCTGTCTGCGTCCCTCCTTCTCCCTTCCTTCATCCTTCCTTCTCTCCTCCTTTCCCGCCTCTCAGCAGCACATCGTGGACTTCTAGACAGCTAGTGTGTCTGCATTGCCTGCTCTGATCGGCAAGCCCGTGAGGTGGAAGGGGTTTTGTTCTTGTTGGGTTAATGTTCTGTGGAGAGACGGGACTGGGGACCCCGTTGTCTTTTAACAGACTCATGAGCAAGGTGGGGGAAAAAAAATCCAAATATGGTACAGTTTAAGGAGTATGTTGCAAAATAAAAAATATAAATATAAAAAATATGAAAAATATAAATATAAATAAGTAAAAAAATCCCCTGGTGCTCTTTTAGTCAAGAACTAGCATACACAAGTAAGGAAGGAAGGAGAGGAGTCAGACACAACAGACCTTTGGGGTTTGGGAGGAGTTTCTCGGAATCACTGATTAAAGCTGGCTGGCATAACGGTTTTCTAAGATTGCTCTCTTTATACAGACAAAAGCAGGCACTGTTTCCCGTTCGTCTCCGTGTTTGGAAATTCTTGTCTTTTCTTACATTCAAGGTTTGGGTTCTGTCATGGTTTTCAGATAGTCAATGTCCCCCACAGGCTCCTGTGATGAAGGCTTGGTTCCCAGTGGGTGGGGGCTATTCTGGAAGGTTCTAGAAGCTTTAGAATATGGTATCTTGAGGAAGCATGTCACTGGGGCATGGATTTGAAGGTGATACTTGGTCCCTTCTTAGGGCTCTCCGCTTTCTGCCCACCATGTGGTGAATGTTTTTCTCCACATGCTATTCTTTTTTTTTTGGTTTTTTTTGAGACAGGGTTTCTCTATGTAGCTTTGTGCCTTTCCTGGAACTCACTCTGTAGCCCAGGCTGGCCTCAAACTCACAGAGATCCGCCTGCCTCTGCCTCCCAAGTGCTGGGATTAAAGGCGTGCGCCACCACTGCCCGGCTCACATGCTATTCTTATCCCGTGTATAGGACCAAGCAACCACGGAGCGAGCCCTCTGAAACCACGACCCCAAACATGTCCTTTCTCCTTAGATTTGTTCTCTCAGAAACTTTGGTTATAGATACACAAAAAGAATTAACATAGATCCAAAAGGTGTGAAAACACTTTTTTTTTTTTTGCAACCCAAATGTGGAACTCAAGGATAGTGTCATCAACACCATCATCATCATCATCAAGTTCTGGAGTTGGGTAGGCAGGCCAATCCCACCTCCCAATAGACTTAGAAGATGGAGAGCACAGGGGCCGAGGAAGAGCCTGGAGCAGGAGACACTTCCGCTACAACTGGCTGTGACATCACAAGGGAGGATGGGGGCACTGGACTGTTCATCAAGAAATAGGAATTGTTCTCCCAAAATGCCTTTAGCAAATGGACCCTGCCCCCCAGTGTGGACAAGGAATATCACACAGACATTTCAAAAACTGGGTCTACGATGGAAATCCGATCTACGGCTTTCCTTTGTTACGAGTCTGGTGGAGTTCTTAGTGTTGCTGAGGTAACTGACCAGCATGAAGGCCAGCAATGGGACTGCAGAGGAAATAAGTGTCCTTCTCCAGCAAGCAGGTTTTAAAAACAAGCTTTGACAGCCTCCTGGGGTGTTACACGCTGTAGCTCAACAACAGCTGTCTTTCATGCTAATAAACAAGGGAGCTGACATTTACTACACTGTAGACAAAGAAGTAGTGTGTGTGTGTGTGTGTGTGTGTGTGTGTCTGAACCCAGGGCCCGGACATGCTAACCTAGTATTGTACCACTGAGCTACATCCCAACCCTAAAGGGCCGGAGCTATGCTGCTTCCAGAGAGAAGGGTCAGTTTTTGCATTGCGGTTAACACCTGACTATAACAAAAACTTCATTAGTGAGAACTGGGCAAGCAAAGCATGGAAAAAGATAATTTGAGAACGGATAGTCAGCACAGCCAAAGTCAGTTTGCCCCGAGACAATTAGAAAAGTGAGCACAGGAAAGCATTTGGGGTATATTTTAGCAGTGTTAGCTACCAAAGTCCAGGAGGAAATAGACTTCATCATGCTCCTTCAGAAGAGGGGTCTGAAAGGAAGCATTGTGTCCCAAGAACCCAAGACAGCAGAAGCAAGACCGGAGGGATTAGGGGGACTTCCTGAAGGTATGTCAAACGATTTCTCCTGTTTAAACCTATAGACTCATGTGCATCCCATAAAATATTTCTAGCCCCCTTTGGCCAAGCACTTCAAGTCTTCTATCCATTTGTCATTTTCCTGCTATTATTCTGGTGATAGTTCCAGGAGATGGGGGGAGGGAATAGCAATAGGAAGAAGCTGTCTCATACTCTAGTTGTGTTGTCTTAGTAAATTTTATACACCTCGACTGGCTACAGCCTTAGTCTTCCTCTCTCTAAAATAGACATGATAATAGCAATAATGTCCTGTTCAAATGCTCATATGACCAAGGAAGTGGAACTGAGTGAGGTGGTGTCTGTAAGCCTCGGCTACTTGAGAGTAAGGTCAGAGGATAGTTTGAGCCAGGAATTTGATGCAAGCCCATAAGAGAGAGAGAGAGAGAGAGAGAGAGAGAGAGAGAGAGAGAGAGAGACAGAGCTGAATATTCTAGGACTTTCCAATCACTAAACAAATATTTATACGTGAATTAATGATGGATGGCTGGAAAGAGGGAGGAGGGGGGAGGGGGGAAGGAGGGAGGGTCTTGCTATGGGTATTTGTAAAAAACGAATCCCAGAAACTACCCCTTAAATTTGGAATGTATGGAAGCATGCATTTCCTGTTCTCTGTGAAGAACTCTGCCTGGGACTCTGAAGACTGCAGCCGTCATCCGGCGAGGGCTTGGTTTACCCCAGTACCAGGAACAATAGTGCCACCTAGTGGCACTCCCAGTTACTGTCTCTAAACCATTGAACTTGACAACTTTTTTAAAAGAAAGAGCCACTTAGACAAAGGAGATGTGTGTCATCTGTGAGTGTCACCATTTTTCAACCCTAGGACCCTTTCTTCAAAACTGAACCAGCCAGTCTCCCAGGTTACATTCTCGTGGGATCTTTCCACACCAGGTCTTCCAACAGTTCCTATGTTCATATTTCAAGGATTGCGCTTCTATGGTAGGGCATAACATTTTTTTTTTAATAAAAAATTAGCATTATTTTACTTACACGTATGGGTGTTTTGTCTGCATGTATATCTGTTCATCTGGTGCCCAAGGAGGTCAGAAGAGGGAGTAGGGTCACCTGGAACTGGAGTCCCAACTGGTTATAGGTCTCTGTATGGTACAGGAAGCAAACCTGGGTCTTCTGCAAGAGCTACAAATGCTCTTAACCGCTGAGCCATCTCTCCACCCCCTGTAAGGCATAATATTGATAGAATTACTTATCAGTCTAGACAGTAATATACATATTGATTATGTTAGAGCTCAGAAAAGTAATAAATACCCTGCTGTGTACTGCTTAAGAATGCGAGCGGATCATGAAAAGGCAGAGGCAAGCTGAGGTTTGCTCTGGGAAAAAAAAAAAAAAGAAAGAAAGAAAGAAAAAAAGCCTAACAAGCATTCTAGGAAAGATCTGAGTCCAGGAAAAGAGACCAAAGGTCCATACTGAACCCAGAGCAGCTTCTGCCCCAGGCTGTGACCTGTGACCTCTAGAGGCTGCTCCCTGGGAGAGTTTATCTGTATAACAAGACAATTTTTGTCACCGTAGATTTCTTCCCTGCGGCCTTCCAAAAACCTGTCAGCACCCCTCTGCTCGCTCCGAAGCCTCAGCCCCTATTCAGACTAGATGACAAACACCTGGCCTTGAGTCGCCCGTGGGGGCTGTAAAGGCGCCTGCAGATAGATTTTTACACGTTTCCTATTGCTGATCTAGCCCAGTGTCCTGGCTAGTTTTATGTCAACTTTATACAAGCTAGAGTGTTTTTTTTTTTTTTTTAATCTAAGTTGTTCTATTTACCAATAAAGACTCAGGAGTCAGATGTTGGGGTGAAAACCTGCTAGATCAGAGAGGCCGAGAAGCAACCAGCTGACCTTCCTTTCTGGCCAGAGACCCCGCAAGAGAGCATCTTTCCATCTGTCCCAAACCAAAAAGACTGTGATCTCTAAGTCCCTCCCTCCTCCTTCCTGTGTGTCTCTCTATCCATACTCCCGGTTTCTCCCTCCTCTCTATGGCTAATTCCTGTTAACTAGTCACTGGCTCTGCCCCCTGATCCAAGGTTAATTTTATTAACACAGTCTTGGAGTTTCACAGTATGATCAAATATCCTACAACTCTAGAGTCACCTGAAAAAGGGAATCTCAACTGAGAGAATGCCTCCATAAGATCTGGCTGTAGAGCATTTTCTTAATTAGTGATTCATGGAGGAGGACACAGACTGTTGTGGGTGGTGCTATCCCTGGGATAGTGGTCCTGGGTTCTATAAGAAAACAGGCTGAGCAAGTCATGATGAGCAAGCCAGTAAGCAGTACCCATCCATGGCTTTTGCTCCAGTCTCTAGGTTCCTGCCCTGCATTAGTTCCAGCCCTCACTGCTTTTGATGATGAACTGTTATATGGAACTGTGAGTGAAATAAACCCTTTCCTCCTTGAGATGTGTTTCACTGCAGCAATAGAAATCCTAACTAAGACACCCCGTTAGTCACGTTATTGAATTTTAAAGAGTAGAGGGAAATTTTAACTCCCTTCTAACCAGAAAGCATCTTGATTGGTCTATAGGTACCAATTATTTAAGTAGGAAACTATAGGCTTATAGGCTTAATGTTTTTGTTTTGTTTTGTTTTTTGAGACGGGGTTTCTCTGTGTGGTTTTGGTGCCTGCCCTGGATCTTGCTTTGTAGACCAGGCTGGCCTTGAACTTACAGAGATCTGCCTGGCTCTGCCCCCTGAGTGCTGGGATTAAAGACATGCGCCAACACCGCCTGCCTTAGGCTTAATGTTTTGGTCAAAAAGCTTAGAAGCTAAACTCTGTCTAGTGAGTAAAGTTGAACAAACCAGGTAACTTCTGTAGTTCAGTATTCTTACCTATAAAATGAGCTAACAATGCCTGCATTATCCATGTCCTGGAGTTCTGAGAACAAAATGCAATGACTAAGGCTTCTATAACTTCTGTGCAAGGATAACAAACTAGTGGTATCGTTTCTGATCATCACTTTCCTGGGCCACTCCTGGAGGCCGTTGTTTATCATACTCAGGACAGAGTGATATCAAAGAAACCGGGTCCCTTCTAGGGGTTCTCAGTTCCATTAGTAAGATGACTTAAGAACAGACTCATAGGGGAGCTTAAGGACAACTGTATTAGGGTTTAAAATAAAACCCCTAAGAGAAACAAGTTGTAAACCCCGGCAGCTGCCTGGAAGAGGGTGGAGCAGAGAAAGAAGCTATGCTGTGTGGGTTAAGACTGCATGGAGATGAGCCACATGGCGGACAAGCAGCCACATGGCAGAGAGAGGAGCCTTAGAGAAAAAGTAAGGAAGCCCAAAGCCCCAGAAAAAAGCACACATAGGCTCTGGTCGGCACCCAAAAGGAAGACAGAAGAGAAGAAAAAGCAAAGGTTATGCCTTTCTGAGAGTCAGGACTGAGAAAAGTGGGCAGACCCAACAGAGCCTCACCACAGCTTACGAGCAGCAGCAGAGGCAGGGGATTCAGGACAGGAGTACAGCAGCTCATTGAAGGGATGATTATTCTCCTACCTCTTCAGCATAGTTTAGGGTGGACCTGCCCTGGCACAAGTGATTGACCTGCCCAATTGGATTAACCATTGTTTGTTTGAGTTAGGGTCTCACTATAGCCCAGGCTTGCTTGGAAGTGGCTATGTAGATCAGGCTGGACTGGAACTCCAGTAATCCTACTTACTGCCTTCTACCTCCTGAGTGCTGGGATTAAAGGCCTTTGACATCACACTGACTCTGGGTTAACTTTTTTCCTCATTGAGACTTATTTTATTTATGTGTCTGTGTGTACATATACCCACGGAAGCCAAAAGTGGGTTTTAGAACCCCTGAAGCTGGAGTTACAGGCAGTTGTGAGCTGCTTGATATGGGTGCTGGGACCCCATTCCTCCACAAGAATAGCAAGCATTCTTAATCATCTCTCCAGTATGCTCGATTAACTCTTAAGGACAGGAAACAAATTTGGAGTCCACCACCTATGGTGGGACACCTTGCACAGGCTTGATGCAGGGGGAGGGACTTGGACCGGCCTCAACTGAATGTATCAGGCTCTGCTGACTCCCCATGGGAGGCCTTACCTTGTTGGAGGAGGGAATGGGGGATGGGTTGGGGGGAAGGCTGGAGGGGCAGGAGGAGGGAAGAGAGGGGGATCTGTGGTTGATATGTAAAATGAACAAAAGATTTAATAAAATGAAAAAGACAGGAGACAATGGCATGTCTCCAGCTTGAGGCAGATTTTATTCCTTCCTGTAACAATCGAAAAATGCTCAGTACATTTTGTTTATTGAGGCAGGGTCTCATGTAGCCCAGGCTGGCCTCAAACACAATATATCCAAGATGACCTTGAACTTCTGACCCTTCTGCCTTCACCTCCCCAGTGCTGGGATCACAGGCCTGAGCCGACACTTTTGTTTTTGTGCAATGTTGGAGATGGAACCGGAGGCTTCATGGATAAATACTAGGCAAGACCTCTACCAATGAGCTACATCCTCAGGCCCCTCTATGCCATTTTAAGAGGTTTAAAAACACACACTTCAACGGCCAGAGGATCAGCAAGGTTCTCGGGAGGATGATGTTGGATTCAACACCAAGGGTTATTTATTGGACACTGATTTTGCTACCTCCTGGTACCCTACACCAGTCTTTCCAATCTGCTTTTTAGCAGTAATGAAATGAACTTACAGTCATAACAAGGCACAGCCAGACCGGAGATCTGTGGGCCAAGGACAGCCATGTCCCCATTGGCCCAAGCCAAGTCGCTGTATCTCCTCCGGGTGCTGGCTATAGCTCCCTAGCTGGCCTTACTTCTTCACTGTCACTCAATTCTACGCACAGCAACACGTTTTTCAGACATAAACCATGTTATTTCCCTACCTAAAGCCATGGGACTCCCCTCCTAGACTCTCCATCGATGACATCCTTGAGTTGAGAGCATCTTCGTGTTCCCCTAGTACTGCCACTGTGCCTTGAGCGCTGTCTCCCGAGTCTCACCCCAGCCTGACCATGTTCTGCCATGCAGTGTTCTTTACCGCCACACAGTATTTATGTGCTGTTATTCATCATGCCTCTGCCTAGAACCTGAGCCTTGCAAGATCAGTGGCCTTGTCTTCTCTGCCTACCTTGGCCTTCGGTCAGCAGCACAAGAGCTTGTTGGGTAACAGGTACTGGATAAATGGCTTGGTGTCGATTTCTGCCTTGCCTTACCTACACGACAATTCCCTTGGTTTTGTGACACTTCCTAGGGACTTGGAGATTCTAAATGGAATGCTCGCGACTCATCGCGGTTCTGGATGGGAGCTTCAGCCTTTCTCAGCTTCTGTCAGGGAGCGGTAGTAGTCATTTCTCCTTTGGCAGAGTGCGAATGCTGATCTGACCGCAGAACAACGTTCACGTCCACCTGAGCCGAACACTGTCTCATTTAAAGAAGAGAGGAGAGCTCCGTCAGTCAAAGGCCAGCCAGAGAAAGCAGACCAGAGCGCCGCACCAAACTGCAAGACAGGCAGCAAGCAGTGCACATGCGGATTTTGAGCAACGTTTAGAAGGAAAAATAGGTGCCACTGTCACGGAACTTCCTCTCTCAAGCACTTAACCGTCTGCCTTTCTCTCCTTCCCTAAGTCTCCACTGCAACTGTCTTCAAGCACATCTACAATCGCTTGTAATGGCTTCCCTCTCATTTTTTCACCGAGGATTGAACACAGGGCCTTGCATATGCTGAGCACAGGACTCCCACCAACCCACACCCCAGCCTGTTCATCTTTGTCTTCTGTTTTCTCCCTAGGATCAATCCTCTGAAAAATTTTCCAAGTAATTGTCTTATTGCAAGATGATTTTAAATGTCAACAATGACTACTGAATTCTGAATTCAGTGAAATGGAAATGTGTTGGCATTTTTGGCTTTCTGTAGACCTTGGTTCCAGTACTGTGAGCATTGGAGTTAGTAAGACAGAACCGTGACTCTCACCAAGTGACCTGAGAGTCAGTCACTCGGCTTCTCAGAGTTTAGCCCTCACCCCCCAACCCCAACTTACAAGCGGGCAAGAGGCTGAGGGTGTGGTTCTGTGGTATAGCATTGCTCAGAGCCCTGGGTTCATCCCCAGCAACCACCTCCACTTCCAGTGCAGTTAGTAATAATCCACCTCATCAGACTGTTGAGAAGACGCTGTGAGGGCCATGGAGGTGCGATGCTGCACACAGGGAACGGCACCTCTCCAGAACTATACATGCGCTTACAACATTAGCTCAATGAAATACCTCTTTTTCTAGACAACACTCCCTACTTTTTATGAAGGTGGAAACTTGAAGAAAGGACTACCCCAAACTATCACTCATTTGTTTTATACTCCACTTGAGTCAGCATAATCTTTATTTCAAAATAACATTTTTATTATATAAAAATGTAAAAAATCCAGCAAAACCAGAAATACGGATGTGTTTTCCTGGGCTTTCACATTTGTTGATTTTTATTCGCATCTCATTTTCAACACAATTTACAACATTGTCCCCCATTTCCAGTCTGATTATACAAGTGCTAAATGACAGAAAGGCCGGAAATAAATACATTAAAAAAGAGGCAAAGCTGTGAAACTCAGTGGCATGCAGTAGGTCCTATGAAGGGGGAGGAGTGTCTGAGAAATGAAGAGTGAGTAAGGTGACGCAGGAGGAGTTTCTGCTAAAGCTCTTCAGTCGTCTTTGTCTTTTGCTCCGTGCTTGAGGATGCGTGTGAACTCGATGTAGTTGAAATTCCCCTTTTTGTCAATGGGGGCCTCCCTGTACAGCTCATCCACTTCCTCATCTGTGAACCGATCGCCCATGGTAGTCAGCAGCTCCCTCAGATAATCCTCCTGGATGGTGCCTGGAGAGAAACAAAACACGGACTCACAAATACTTCATGGCACGATTCTACATCAAACCAGCCTTATGTTTCCACAAAGTCGTCATTCATCTACCACACACTGCAGCCACGGCACACGTAACTGCACCGCTGCTTCCCAATCTCTTCCGAGGTTTTTATCAATACTAAATTACTTTAAAAGCCTCAAAACAGGGAGATGGCTCAGTGACTAAGAGCACAGGCTGCTCTTTCAGAGGTCCTGGGGTTTGATTCCCAGCACCCCAGAGTGGCTCACAGTCATCTGTGACTTTAGTTTCAAAGGATCTTATGTTCTCTTCTGACCCCTGATGGCACCAGGCATGTACTTGGTAACACACACACTCACACACGCACAAAATACTTATACACAAAAAAGAAAAATAAAGCTTTTTAAAAACCACAGTATAGAAATATAAAGTTAAATAAAAATTAAGTGGTAGCTGCCCAGAACAAAAGGCAATGTCACCCAGACCAGTGGTTCAGGGAGAAGAGCATGGCCAGGAAGAATGGGGAAGTCAGGGACAAGGGAGGGAGACTCCAGGGGACGTGTGAGGCAGCAGGGGACAAGGAGAAACGATGAAGAAAGAAGGAAAGGGAGAAAGGTGAAACTTGAAAGGCTTTCACAAGAAAGCCTGCTTCTCCAAAGGGCAGGAAGATGAAGACAAAACAGAGCAAAGCCCTGAGGTAACCCCAGGGACCCAGAACACTTCAAATGCTCACACGATGAACTATGCCTTTTAGTGAAACCAGGTTCTCTGAAAGAATAGTTTTCATTCTCTAAGATTTTAGAATGGACCCTAAATTCTTACGATGTTTCCAGGAAGCTTGAAGCCAAATTCAAAGCTGAACAAG
>CABHPP010143011.1:41815-51839 GCA_902168425.1 Peromyscus attwateri | reverse complement strand
GTGCTGGGAATGGAACTCAGGACCTCTCACGCACCAAGCATGTGCTCCACTCCTGAGCCAGCCTCCTCCTCTTTCTTTTATTAGTATAACTTCCATGAAATTTGAAATTCCATGCATGGCTCATATTATTGTCTTCATGGACAGTGATAGCCTCGGTAAACTCCAAACTCCTGACTTTAGCACTAAAGCACAGTACATCCTGGTATTTGCCTCTTCTGCAGCCTTGCTGCTCCTCTTATCTGCCTCCTTCCTCCCCACACTTCCAAACTGCCTGTGCACACCCCTCACATGACATTGCAGATGCTCTCATCCCCTTACCCATTGCCTCTCACACTGCTGATTTTATACAAGCTTTTTCTTTTCCTCCAAATGTACTTGTCTCCCTTGGGTCTTAATTTCTTCATGCATCAAATTAAGGACAGACAGCAGATCGCTAACGGTTCTTCCAGCTGAATGGTTCTATAACTCAGCCTCAAAGAAGTACACAGTGGCCTGGACAATCCAAAGTCCATTTGTATTTTCAGTCAGTGGAAGACAATAAGAAAATAAGGATAGAGAATGTGCACTGTTAGCCTAGTGTATGCCAAGCTTGGTTCCTATTGCTTTCCACATTTCATAATCTCATCAGTAATCCTATGAGGCAGGTACAATCACTGTTCTTTGTATTCCAGGTAGGAAAACCCAGGCTCAAAGAGCTAAGGTGATTCGGTAAGGTTATCAAAACCTCACAACTCATCCCTTACCATTATACCATGTCCAAAAGTCTCAGAATTGATAGCACTTTCTATTGAAGGAAGCCAAGCACACAGTCAAAGGACAATTAAGGAGAAGGTGTCAAACTACCCACTGTTCTGTCCAGTCTTTCAATATCCACTGCCTGGTCTTTCTCTGACACTGGTAGACAGGCTTCTCTCCCACTATCCCTGCCTGATGTTCCAAGGTTCCTTTCTCAGAAAAGCTAAGTCCCAGAGGCTTGGCCCACACTGCCTGTAAAACACCTTTGGATGCTTACCTCCTCACCTTGCTCAGCAGTCTCCAGTGTCCAAAGGGTTTGGCCAGAGGAGATTCGCAGTATCATTCAAGCTAGATATTTACCCGTGTTTGGAATTTGATTACATAATTACCAGAAAATGCATTGGTCTTAGGGCTGGAGGGATGGCTCAACAGTTTGTACTTCTCTTTCAGAAGACCTAAGTTCAGTTTCTAGCACCCAAATCTAGAAGCATACAGTTGCCTGTAACCCCAGCTTCAAAGTAATCCAATGTCTCTGGCCTCCGTGGGCACCAGCACTCATATGCTCAAACATACATGTACACATACACACACCGCATCACATAATTTAAAATAATAAAAAAATATTAAAAATACATATATGAGCCAGGCGGTGGTGGCGCATGCCTTTAATCCCAGCACTTGGGAGGCAGAGCCAGGCGGATCTCTGTGAGTTCAAGGCCAGCCTGGTCTACAGAGCGAGATCCAGGACAGGCACCAAAACTACACAGAGAAACCCTGTCTTGAAAAACCAAAAAAAAAGCATATATGCATATAACAACACTTAAAAAGGAGACTATGAATTTTACAAACAGAAAGCAGGGGTATATGGGAGGGTTTGGAGGGAAGAAAGGGAAGGGAGAAATGATATAATTATAATCTCAAAATTAAAATTAAAATTCTAAAAAGAAGTATGTTGATCTAGTAACTCTACCAACTCATTGGTATATATGGGGGAATATGCACAGGAAAATAGATGCAAATGAAGATTGTCATATTAAGCAAATTAAGGTAGAGTCTGTGTCTTAGTTACTTTTCTATTGCTGAAATAAAATACAGTGACAGAAAGCAACTTGGGGAGGAAAGGGTTTTATGTCATTTTACAACTTGTAGTCCATCATCCAGGGAAGTCAGAGCACAAACTCTAGACAGAAACCTGGAGGTATGAACTGATGCAGAGGCCATAGATGTGTGCTTTTTACTGGCTTGCTCTTCATGGCTTGCTCATCCTGCTTTCTTATACCATTCAGGACCACCAGCCCAGGGGTGCCACTCCCCACTGTGGTCTGGGCCCTCCCACATCAATCATCAATCAAGAACTACAAGGCAATTTGGTGAGGGTATTTTCTCAGTTAAGTTTCCCTCTTCCCAAAAGACTCTAGTTTGTGTAAAGATGACATAAAACTAGCCAGTATATGTAGAATGACAAATATTTCATGTTTTCTCTCATTTGTAAGACCTAAGTTCAGTTTTTATAGATTTTATATGTGTGTGTGTGTGTGTGTGTGTGTGTGTGTGTACAATAATGTTGGAGTGATTGCCATTCCAGACTTCAAGATTTATTACAGAGCTATAGTAATAAAAGCAGCATTGCACTGTACAAAAAGAGACATGTAGGTAAATGGAACAAACTAGAAAACATGAAATTACAGTCATCTGGTATTTGACCAAGTTACCAAAAATACACACTGGAGAAAAGTCTACATCTTCAACAAATGGTGCTGGGAAAACTGGATGCCCACATGTAGAAAAATGAAATTATATATATGGACATGGAAATAGAAGTGAAACTGTCTAGGAGAATTGAGGGGAATAATGGGAAGAGAAAAGTAGGGAGGGTAGAGAGGTATGTAATTGAGCATGATCGTGTGTGTGTGTGTGTGTGTGTGTGTGTGTGTGTGTGTGTGTGTGTGTGAAAATGCACTCATGAGACTCAGTGTACAAAAGTTATATGCCAAACTATGTACAAAAGTTATATGACAATAAAATTATTCTGCAAACAACAGAATAGCATCAAAGATTTATGTAGAAAATCATTTTAGGTGATTGTGAACAGAAAATGTCCCCCACAGGTTCATGCATGAAAGGCTTGGTCTCCAGCAGGGGACATTATTTTGAGAAGGTAGTGAAAAGATTAGTGGGTAGGGCCAAACTAGAGGAAGTAGGTCACTGTGGGTGTGGTTCTGAGGTGTGTCTTACTCTGCTGTGCCCTCTCTACCATTATGCTATGCCTCATCAGAGGCTGAGAGTGATTGGGGACAAGGGACCACAAACTGAAACCTCTAAAACCATGAACCAAAAGAGACCTTTCTGTTGAAATGTTTTCTCAGGTACTTGACAGAGAAATGAAAGGTCTGGTTAAAGGTGTGATTTGGTAGAAGGAAGAACCTATCAGATGGTTCCATTCCTGGTTTTGCTCCTTCTAACTATGTGATCTGAAGAAAGATAATAGCTCTAAGCCATGTTCCAAGGAACCCATATGTTCTTCAATAAAGAGCGCTCCATCCCTTCAGTTCCCACCATGTCTCCAGACACTTAGATCCCCTGTTGGGAGGGAGGGAAGAGGGAGAGGGCAAGAGGGAGGGAGGAGGGTGGAATGGAGGGAGAGGAGGAGAGAAGGAGAGGAGAGGAGAGGAGAGGAGAGGAGAGAGAGAGAGAGAGAGAGAGAGAGAGAGAGAGAGAGAGAGAGAGAGAGAAAATCTAGAAACCCCACAAGCCTTCCGTTCAAATTTGTGCCTCTGGATAGAGTTCATTCTCTCATTTGTCACCAAGCATGTATGTAATCTAAAGCAGGACATTTAACCCGCAATTCAATGGTCATAATATCGCCTCCCTCCTGTTTCCTCCCATCACTTGGAACACTGTCTCCAGTTCCCACCACAAGTCCTTGCACTTTCAACCCAGTCTTTCCGTATCAATTTCCATGTCCCCTTCTCAGAGTAGCCACACCCATGTGCCAAGTCCAATGCTTTCTGTTTTCTCCCTATCTGTTATCAAATCTGAGATGATGTATTTAGCCATGGTCTCACTGGACATCTGTTTCGTCCTCAGACTGTGAGACTGAGACTAGCTAACACTGTATTTTGTGTTCCTTGTCTCACCGATTATTAGCAACTCACTCACTACTAGGTCCCTTTATGTAGATGACAGTCAGTCATGTCGAGGCTCAGTGAAAAAACACACAAGTAACTCAATAACAATTCATCTTTCATTCACACACAAAAATAATCATTGTGGGTACAGGACCAAAGAAATGGCTCACTGGGTAAAAGCATTTCTCGTGCAAGTCTGGTGACCTGAGTCCAATCCCTGAACCCATATAAAGGTGAAAGGAGAGAATAAACTCCACAGTTGTCCTTTGGCCCCTCCACACTGTTTTATGCATTATCCCTTCTCATCACACACACACACACACACACACACACACACACACACACACACACACACACTAGTATAAAATGGAGGTGGAGAGTATAATCTACTGATATGGAAAGATGTGAAAAAAGATAAATCCCTCCCATTTGTTTCTTGCTATTTCTCCACCCAGACCTATATTCTAATGTTCCCAAATCTCTCCTTCCCCATCCCCATCTCTCCTTTCTTTTTTCTTCTCTCTCTCCTCCTTTTCCTTTCTCCCTTCCCTTCTCTCTTCTTCCTCTCTCAACTCCCTCCTTGTCCATCAGAATAACCCCAACCCTCACCTTTGCCTCCACATTGCGTCCTCTGAGGAGTTTTTCTTTTTATCCAGATGATTAAATTATATATAAAAGAACATTATTGCTAAAGTCAAACAGTTTCATTTGTTCCATTCTCCTGTCTTATTTTTCTCACTTCTCACCAACAACCATCAATGAATAGTTAAATCATGGCCCCTTAAACCCTTTTAAATGAATCTTGAGCATATTCCTTTTTTGAATAAACTTCTTATTTTGAAATAATTTTATATTAATATGGAGGTTGCAAAGATATTGCTGAGAGTTCTCTCAGTTTCACCTTATGTTAACCTGATACATAACAATGATCTTTTGATCAAAACTAGGGATTCTAGTTAAGACTCCTAGCAATAACGGAGAGGATGCATGAACTTACCTTCCCCTATAATCAGAATAGTGACTACCTTAATTATCATCATAGAACCTACATCCAGTAACTGATGGAAGCAGATGCAGTGATCCACAACCAAGCACTGGGCTGAGCTCCTAGACTTCAGTTGAAGAGAGGGAGGAGGGATTATAGGAACAAGTGAGAACAAGATCATGATGGGGAAAACCACAGAGACAGCTGACCCAAGCTGGTAGGAGCTCATGGACTCTGGCCTGGAACTGAACTAGGCCCTCTGAATGTGGGTGGCAGCTATGTGGCTAGATCTGTTTGAGGAGCCTCTGGCAGCGGGACCAGGACTTATCCCAGGTGCATGAAATGGATTTTTGGAACATGGTCCCTAGGGTGGGATACCTTGCTTATCCTTGACATGGGGGAGGGCCTTGGTCCTGCCTCAACTTAGTATGCCAGACTTTATTGACTCCCCAAAGGAGGCCTTACCCTCTCTGAGGGTGGATGGGGGTAGGATGAGGGAAGATGGGGATGAGGAGAAAGGGGAGGGAGGGGGAACTGGGATTGGTTTGCAAAATGAAAACCAACTTTTTTTTAAACTAGGGATTCTACATTGGGGCATTACTATTGAACTACAAAGCATTCCTCTTTCATCTGTTTTGTTTGTTTGATTGTTCCTAATGTTCTTTTCTGTTCTGGGACTCGGTTGAGGACACTACACTGCCACTACTGTCACCTTTCCTCCTTAGCTTCCTCTGCTCTATTGGTTCCTCAGGTTTTCTTTCATTCTTAGGACCTTCACGGTTCTAAATACTGGTCAGTTACTTTTCAGAACTCGGAAGTTTGGGTTGATCTGGTATTTTCCTTAATGGTTTTGGTTTGGGAGAAGAACACCACAGAGGTGAAACGCACATCTCATTGGACAGCTTCAAGGGATACATGGCACACACATGACTAAAGACACTGGCGATTGTTTTCTCCAGTCTCTTTCATTATAACCATCCTAGCAGGTGTCGTTAATGATAATAGCTTCCATCGCCGAAGTAAGGTACTGTTTGTTTGTTTGTTTCTCTGCCATAAAATTACTGTTTATACTTCCACACACCTTTCTATTCTATACATCTATTGGTCTGAAGCAATCAACAGGAAGTGATATAGCCCTGCCTCCTGGAGGAAGGGAATGTGTACACATATTTTTGAATGATTTTGTAAGGAAGATTTGTAAATTCTCACTCCTTTATTAATTTGTTTAATCATTTATACAGCATGGACTGTACAGGACTGTGTTGTTAATTCCCTTTGAAAGGTTGTTGCCAGGAAATGTAGACTTCCTTAGAATGGGTTTGTTTAAAACGTGAGCTGCCCAGGCCAGGGAGGTGACTCAGCAGCACAATCCTGATGGCTTGAGTTTGAATCTCCTCTGACCTCTACCCACATGCTCTCCTTCACACCCTCAAATGTGCATACATGTCTACAAAAGTAAATACATGCATAAAAAATGTGTATCTTAAAATATAGGCTATCTGAATTAAGTTCTGAGCACCTAAGGAGGGACTGACACCCCAAAGAGTTAATCTTCTCATTCTTGGAGCTGATTAACCTCAGTCACAATTCATTCCCTGTGTACTTTTCTCCACATGGACCTTGGTTTCTGAATTCCCTCCTTTTGAGAGGTGATGGGCCTCCAACTTAACTGCCTGGGAGATGGGCAGAAGAGGTGGGATTAATCTTATTTTGTAAGCCCAGAAAGAACCAATAGAGTGGGGCCTTCAAGCAGTCCATGTATTCCCTCTCCTGAGGTAGGCTATGACACACTGTTGCTCCTAGGAATTAACTCTGCACATATAAGGAATACCTAGTAGTGCATTGAGCTCAGAGAACAAACTCGACAACCAGACTACTGGAGTGTGAACAGCAACCCACCACTTCCTAGTTGTGTGGCCCCAGGTGGTTTACTTCTGTCTGTGTCTCAGGTTCCACATTAGAGGTCCCTCCTTGGAACTGGGGCAGTACTCAGTAACTCATAAAACTGTTGAGAGGACTAAAATCTGTTAATATGTGTAAAGGGGTGAGTGCTAACTGCTGTGCTTGTGAGTACAAAGAAGGACAAAGATTTTAGAGTTAGGGTAGGACCTCGTAGCTGATGATTCCCATAGAGGCCCTGGGCATCTGCCCTAGTTGCATGTGCTCCCAGCTAATCCCCTGGACAATCCAGAGAGGTATGTACCACTGGACAATACAGGGAAAAGGGGAGGGTGGAGAGGGAAGCGGAAGTGGCTGAAAGACAAGCTCAGGCTTCCGGCTTTCTTTCTACCAGTGCCCTCTGGATTTCAGTCTGCCACGGAGAGCTGAAGAAAGAACAAACCCTCAGGATCAGGTCCTCGAGAAAGAATCCCAAATGTGCAGCTTGGAGGGACGAGCTGCTGGCTGGGAGGGACTTTCTGGTTGACCCCAAGGCCATTGTTGGCTTCTTGTTCTAAAGCATTGTAGGCTTTCTCTGAAGTTGAAATGTACTTTTCCTCCGTTACTCAGAACCCAGGAAACGAAGAAACTATGTTCTCATTTTAGCCACCTGAGTCCTCTTGGCAGGAAGAACTAGACCTTCGTTAATTACTGACCGACTAGAGCCGCCTTGTCCTTCCCACTCTCGCAGGCAAGACTACACAACCACAAACAATGGGAACTTTGATTTCTCAGGAGTAAAACTCTCTTATCCTGTGCCAGACTTGTCAAATCACAAGTCTCTTTATCCCAAAGCAGAACTGCGTATGGGACCTTTCCAAGACAATAGACATGCTTCTTGGGATTATCAGATGGACAAATTTCAATGTATTCTTCACCGTCCACTCTCACACCCTGAATCAAATGGAATCAAAACCATGTATGTATTGAGGTTATATTGCAGGGGGCTAGCTGGTGAGATAGCGTCGGGAATAAAGGCACTTGGAGTAAAAGCCTGACAACCCGAGTTCCAGCCACAGGATCCACAAGGTGGGAGAGAACTGACTCCCACAAGTTGTTCTCCGACTGCCATACACGTGCTGGGTCACACATGCATCCACACATCCACACAAGTAAGTGAAAAAGAAATAAGATTATATTGCAAAGGTAGTGGTAGCAATTGCTTGGATGACCAATGTTTTACAGAGTTAACCTGAACACAGTCACACCAAACAAAAAAAAAATCTCCATTATGATATAGCATGCAATAAATGATCATGCATGTGGTATTTATTATAAATTATAATAATAATTTTAACATAAAAGAGATGTTCATTATTAGAGAGAGTCAGTTTTATTTAAGGTGTGGCCCCTGGTAGATCAACCATGCTCCAGGGGATAGCCCCACATCTAGGAGTATACAGACAGTACAAATTGAACTTAATGAGTTATTTTTAAAAAGACACAAAAATTAGAAGATTAGAGAGTTGGGGTGGATTTTAGAAGAGTTGGGCAGAGGAGTATGGGGTAAATGTGAACAAAATACATTGTGTGAATTTCCCAAAGAATTAATAAAATATTACAAAATAAAAATACAAATTCTTTTCATTTGTCTAGATAGTATTATTTAAATGAAGCCATGGTTTCCATTATTCCAGTCTTGTTTTTGTAGCCATTCCTGGCATTTCTGGATCTTCCAATCTTTCCACCTCTGCTTCCTTGATGTTCAGTGAGCCATAGATGTAGGAGCTGTGATGAGGGTGTATCCGTTGGGGCTGGGCTCCCCATAATCTGTTGATCTCTGCATTGTGTCCAGTTGTGGTTTTCTGTGATGGTCTCCATTTGCTGTTAGACAGGCTTCTTTGGTGAGAGATGGTAGCTACACTTATCTGTGGGTCTAAGAATAATATTTAGAATGTAGTAAGCATCTCTCTGTCCTTTTGATGAAGCTACCCATTTTAATATCCTTGCTATATATTTAAATTTTGTAAGCTGTATTATTCTGTGATTTTTTTAATCCATTAGTTTGGTGTTTTTATTTTTTAAATAATTATTCTTTGAGACTTTTGTAGGGTATGTAATAAGTATATGATATAGTTTGACCGTATCCACTCCCTTCCCCTGTCCAACTTCTTTGAGATCTCCCCCATGACCTGCTCCCATCTTCACGTCCTCTTTCAAACGTATTTCTTTTTTCTATAACTCACTGTGTCTAATTCATGGTGCTCATATGTACACGGGTGTGAGCTATCCACAAAAGCATGACCAACCTACAAGGATCCACAACGTTAAAGAAAACTGACCCTCCCACCTCTAGTAGCCATCAACTGTCAGTAGCTCCTCAGCTAAGGGCCAGGGCTTGTGCGTTCCTTCTGGATCCATACTGAATGCTGTCTGGCTTGATCTTGTGCAGGCAACTACAGTTGCTATGAGTTCGAGTTCAATAGTCCTGTCATGTCCAGAAAACACCTTTTCACCCTGATCCTCCCCAACTTCTGACTCTTACGATCTTGCTGCCTTCCTTTTGCAATGCTCCCTGAGCTTTGGGGCAGGAGGTGTGACACAGGTATCTCACTTAGATGCTTATTCTCTGCACTTCAGCCAGTTGTGAGTGTCTGTAGTAACTGTCATTTCCTGCATAGAAAGGCTTCTCTGATGAGGTGAAAATTGCACTAGTCTGTGGGTATAAGGATAAGTACCTAGAAGACAGTTTGATACTCTGTCTCCTTAGCATACCAATAGTAGTAAGTTTTCCCTTCAGTTATCTGATGTTCCTGCTCCAGGTTTGGGTCAGATTTGTAGTACCAGGCATGAGTACTTAGTACCACTCCTGTGAAGTGGGCCTTAAATCCAATCAGAAAGCAATTGGTTACTCCCATAACATTTATGACACTATGTACCCATGATATATCTTGCCAGGCCACTTATTATTGTAGCTAACAAAGTTCACTGCTGGGTAAAACTGTTGATGTCTTTCTCCCTCAACACACTGCATAGCACCTTCCCCTACTATGAAAGATAGCCAGGAGAGAAGAAGTTTCCAAGTTAATATTAGCTCAACTTCTCCATGCCTTATGAACAAAGTGTGTGGTGTCTTCAGCAAGCTCTTAATATCCCATTCTGGTGGGCAACCAAAAGCAACGACAATGACTTGTATTGTTTGGGGGCCTCTGTGACTTACCCATCAACAATCTGAGGGGAGATACCATGCATCTGACACTGGGGTTTTACTCTGTGTCCTTTTGCTTGCTTGCGCTCT
>CABHPP010143011.1:456-41715 GCA_902168425.1 Peromyscus attwateri | reverse complement strand
CTTCCTTCCTTCCTTCCTTCCTTTCTTTCTTTCTTTCTTTCTTTCTTTCTTTCTTTCTTTCTTTCTTAACAGTGTCTTACTAAGTACCCCTGGCAAGCCTCAGACTCACAGTTATCCTCCTGCCTCAGCCTCCAGCGTGCTGAATTTACATGGATGCACCACCACACTTGGCACTTCTTTCCAAATAATGCTTTGACCTGCATGTAGTTGTTTCCACAATGGCAAGTTTTCATGCAATAAAATGGCCTAGGAGTTCATATCTGCAATCCCGACATTTAGGAGACCGAAAGAGGATGACAGTAAGTTTGAGAGCACTCTGGCCTGATTAGGACATTACAGTTCACCTTGAGTTTCATAATGGGCCCCAAAATATATACAGTAAAATTCATTTTGTCCTACAGATCTGCTCTCAATAAGCCCACATTTTACTGACTCTGGCTGCTAGTCTAGGACACCAAGCTGACTGACATGTCAACAACAAAAATGTTGAATTCTAAGGACTCTACTAACTAGCAACAGCAGATTTTTAGCTTTCTAAGGATGTCCAGGCACTTTGTGTTTCCTGAATTGTTTTAATAGACCAGCTGTTTTCAATCAGGCCTAGTACATCTATAAATTTTTCATATATATTATCAATGACTTTAGATGATTTTTAAACACTACAAAGACAATTGGGCATTACCACAAGTTAAATCTCTTTTAGAAAAAAAATGATTCTAAAAAAACAGAGAAGATTTGGACATATAAATCTGACATTGGATTCCAAACACATTAGTCTCTTTGTGAAAACTTGGAAAGTCCTGTCTGATGTTGCTGAATTTTACTGGTTGACCTTTAGTTCTAAAGCAGTCTTATTTCCCAAATAGTGAGTCATGTTTTGCCAAATGATGTTTTTTGTTGTGACTTGCGTACAATATGGAACAGTACAGAAATAGTCAGGCCCCCTCTTTCCAGCCGTACATGGCCTCTTTGAAGGTCTTCCATTTTAGGAACATCTGATAAATTTCTGTTTTACTATAATCCTTTATACCCCTTTCATTCTCAATGTCTTTCCAAGTTAGAGAAAGGCATACTTCTCATTCAACACATTAAAATGATGCTTTAATCACTAAATAATATATTCCCATTTTTCTTTACTGGTGACATTTTAAAACCTTATGAGCTTCTGCGTGTTTTCAAAACAACTGAAAAAAAAATGATCCCAAACTTTCATTTTGAAAGATTTGATTTTACAGGTAAAGCAAACACATTTGTTTTATCAGAGTTGTACACCGTGTGTGTGTGTGTGTGTGTGTGTGTGTGTGTGTGTGTGCGCGTGCTTGCACATGCGTGTAAGCACATTCACTCACACACACATGCACATATAACATTTAACAGATTCTACTTCATCATCTCAAAATGAATAAACAGTGCATTCCCAACAATAAAGAAGCTTATAGACTGAATAGGACCATCCAGAATTTATATTTGTGCTGTCTGTTGAGTACACAGATAAGAAGAGCCTACTTTGTATTATTTCATGTTTTCTGTGGTTTTATTAATACCATTGTGGAAATTTTTTGAAAGTTAATGTCAAACTCTGTTTCCTAAAGATCAACGTGTCTAATAAATAGCTGGAAGTAACATTTGTCTTGCTGCAGTGTACTACATTCATTGATGAAATGTGGAAGTAGTATTGCTGGTAAGATCTGACAGAATCCGCCGTACAGTGTACGGGACCAACATAAATGTTGTCAAGATTTCCCCCTACAGGACAGCTCAGTGATAACCTCTAACTCAGGAAATACAGCTTTAGGCTTTAATCCATTTCACAGAGCCATCAAGGGGACAACCCAGTGACGCTGGTTTAGGTAGTATGCTCAAGCCAATTCAGCAGTCACCAGTTTCAGTTAAGCGTTGTCATCTTGGGGAAGGGGAGCTTTAGGTTGATGCTGAACATCTGCAGATCTCACCCTGGACTTGTGAGGTTCAGAGTCGACATATGCCTTCACATAGCCTTCTCTACCATGCCTAATACCCAGTGTTTTTCCCAAATTGGGTAGTATGTTCTGTTTGGGTTATTTGTCTCTCTAATGCACTTGTAAATGTACTCTGTCATCAAGATATCACAATTGTTTATCATTTTTTCAGTAATTTTTGATTATTTTACAGTCTTCATTTTTATTGCCTGAATGTTTACAGAACACGGTGCTATGGTCTACATTGTGTCCCCTCAATGTTTATATGTTGAAACTTGAACTGTAAGTATTTCAGAAGTATTGGAAATAGCATAAAGAAGTATTCAGGATGAAGTTTTTTAGATGTTCTCTAACCCACTTGGTTTAATTGTTCTTATAAAAAAAAAGAAATTTGGGCATGTAAAGGGGTATCACAGGTGCAGGGAAAATTATGTGAGGATGTAGCAAGAAAAAACTATCTACAAGGCAAGAACACAGGCCTCAGGAGAAATCAAACCTGCCAATTCCTTGATCTTGGACTGCCAGCCTCCAGAACTGTGAGGAAAGAAACTTCTGGGCTTTGGGGTTTTTTGTTTGTTTGTCACACAGTCTGTGGCATTGTTATGACAGCCATTGCAAACTAATGTGCATGTTCACAACATTCATGACGTTCGAGGTGAAGTTAGCATTAATCCAAACCAAATCACAGTTGATCCATACGTGCGGTCGTTTGAATGAGTAAAATGCCCTACATGGGAGCGCTCGATTCCCAGCTGATGGCACTGTCTGAGATGATTTGTGTGGTGCAGCCTTGCTGGGGGAAGTACATCACTGGAGGCGGGCTTTGAGATTAAAAGCCTCAAGCCACTTGCAGTTTGTTCTCTCTGTTTTGTGCTCATGGTTGAAATGTGAGCTCTCAGTTTCCTGCTAATGCTTCCATTCCTGTTACTTGCTGACACGCCTCCCTATCATGGTGGACTCTAACCTTCAGGGACTGTAAGCCCAAATAAACTGGTCCTTCTATAAGTTGCTTTGGTCACGATGTTTTAATACAGCAACTGGAATGTAACTAATATAACAGGCAGAGTCAAAACTGGACTGCTAATGCTCACAATTTGTAAACCAGAAACCATGGTTGTCAAGATCATCAGTCAGGAGGGGAAAGAGAGCAGTCAAAGAAATAAAGAAGGTGTATAATCCACATCATGTCTGTTTTACACGAAGAGCTGTGTAATTGTCAATCTCTGTTTAGGGCTACCATGTGGGGTTTGGTTTCCCCTTCCTCAATCTTTTGTGCCCATCACAGAAAATTGAGACAGATTTCCTAGGGGTTAAGACCTTTTATGCTTGTAACAGATGAATGCAAACAGAGACATTTGGCCATCCAAGAGGTTGTTCTTGGGATGCTGGACAAAAAGGGGTAGTTGCATGATGTTTACTTTGTAATGACTGTTAGTTGTTCATATGTTCTCTGTATTCTTATCTAAGCATATTAGTTTTCAAAATGCATGTATTTCGGGAAAAAATGTGTCCTCTAATTTATATCCCCTACATAATTCAAGATAAAATGATTCTAAGCTACAAAATAAATGGTAAAAAAGAGTCTAACCAATCTCAGATTTTCTGATGTTTTATATATAAAATTGATTTCCTTTTAGAATAATGGGGAGGTTAGAGGAGGGAGTCGGGGTGGGGGGAGGGCTAACTAACATTAAGGGTGTTTGGTAAGGCCATATGGAAACCTAATAATATTATAAGCTTCCTAAAAATATTTTTAAAGTGTTTATATGGCTGCCTGTGCAAAAGTAGCATAAAACTAAGATAGTCAACATTCCAGCAGAGATGAGTATGGGCTCATGAGGCCCCACCCCTTAGTTGAAGAGCTATTGGCAGTTGACAGCTGCGAGGGGATGGAAAGTCACTTTTATTCAGGGGTCTGGCCCCTGTTAGGATGCCTATGCTTCAGTGGATGACTCTACATCCATAAGCATATGGGCAGCACTAATTGGACTCAGTTAATTAAAAACAGAGGACATAGAGTTGGGAAAGGGCATTGTAGGGGGGTATCTAGAAAGAGTTCAAGGAGGAATGAGGGTTGGATGTGATAAAATACATTGTATATATTTATGAAATTCTCAAAGAATAAATGAATAATTTTAAATTATTTTGGTTTTCATGGTGCCCCCATCTTTCTAATGCCTTAGACATTTATGCAGGCAATCCAGTATTGCCTAGGTGAATGACATTCCATTACCAGGTATTACATTGCCTGTTTTTTTAAATCTGAACTCCATATGTCCTATTGCTTTATATAATTCTTAGAGGTAGAATTATTAGTTTTGTTAAAGGAAGTTTAATGTACTTGTAAGATAGAGTAAGGTAGACTTTATTCAGGACCATCCCTATAGGTATAAGGATAACCAACTGAGATTTTGCACTAAGAGAAATTCAACTGTGTCCAATTGTGAATAGAACACAAACAAGTAGGACTATATCGCTCAGGGATAATGTAGGGTCAGAGCATAGAAAATTTACTAAGACAGGGGGTGGTGGGGTTGTTCAGTGGGTAAAGGTGGCTACTGCCAAGCCTCATGACCTGAATTTGATCCCCAGGACCCACATGGCAGAAGAGAACTGACTCCCACAGGTTGTCCTCTGGCCTCCATAGAGGCAGGTGTGGACACACATACACACATGTGCACACACACACACACACACACACACACACACACACAGAGAGAGAGAGAGAGAGAGAGAGAGAGAGAGAGACAGAGACAGAGAGAGACAGAGAGACAGAGAGACAGAGAGAGACAGAGAGAGCGAAGGGAAAACAGATCACTAACAGACATTAGAGGTAAGAAGAGGTTCTGGGTAATGGTTGAGGACAGGCCATCTGAGGACGGTGGAGGATGACAGACCTCAGCAGATGTTGAAGGGAATCAGAGAGTGAGCCTACCAGAAGATTCAGAGCCTAAATGAAGTTTGGCTAGTCAATTAATTGTTCTGAGGTCTGGGGATTGTTGAAACAGCATCTCACTTTGTAGCTCAGGCTGGCCTGGAACTCTCTTTGCAGCCCAGGCTGGCCTCACACTTGCAGACCATGTCCCTGTTCCAGCCTCCTGAGTGCTAGGATTGCAGGCTTGAACCATTATGCCTGGCTTAAGCAATGAACCTGTCATTTCCTTCCCACTGCATTTTGTAATTCCAATTGCTGATTACAATAACTTAGAATTCAATGTGTACTACGTGTATGCCAACGCTGAACTAAACTTGTAAGAAGAATTATGCCTTGTTCATTTCTGCATCATCAGCACTTTGTGGCTGTCATTTGGTAAATGTTTGCTAAATGAATAATGAGCTTTTATTGGGACTATCTATCAAAATTCCCCATTTCTCATAGCCTCTTTCTTGCAATTGCATTTAAAGCCTGGATATGTTGGCTGATCCTGGGCTTGGCTCTGTCTAGCTCATACATTTGTTTTCTGAGCGTAACCGTCATCCTGCAATACACGGCTGGTAGGAAATTCATTTCTTTAGGCTATATTTATTGACTGTCCACTGCATGTCCTGACCTGTGCCTGCAGTACCAAGAAGCAAAAGCTAAATTGAAAGTATAATCAAATGTTGGATCTCTGGCAGGGAAAAATTGGTCTGTGTGACTCATTTACTGAGGTTTCTGCATTGATGGTTTCTGGAAATTACTGTTTGGTATCATCTTTCTAGTCAAACAGAGCTGAAATTTGTGATTCTGATCAATGCTTGGAAATGTTCAAATTTCCGAGGCATCATACTGACTCCTCTGACCTCCATAATTCTCTTTGCTGGTAACAATAATGGATGTGCCTCAATCAAGAAGCCTATTATTGGGGATAGAGTTGAAGGGAAATGTCAGCGAGAGAATAATGACATTAAACTGTACAAAAACTATTCATAGGCTACCAGACTAGATTAGGACTTGTCTAGACAGCTCAGAAAAAAAAAGCAGTCTTCTTTTTAGGTGGTGGGGGGGTAGAAATAACTATAAACACCTAGAAATAAACATACTTTTAAGCTTCTGCTTTATTTCTGCCACATAATCTGACGCTCGTGAGCCTGAGCACTGTGTGAAAGGCTTGGAGACTCGTCTATGATCAGAGTTTACTTCAAGAACAGAATTATCTGTAGCTAATTTCAGCATAAAAGGATTTGTGGTATTGAAATGGATTATGGAGTCATCAGTAGGGATAGAGAGAGGGGGTCTAGATATTGCTTCTACCAATACTCCCAAATCCACACCATGGAAAGAGGCCACCAAACAGCTGCTACCCCTGCCAAACATGGCAGCTGCCACCCTAGCAGCCTATTCGCAGACTGCCCCATCCCCACTATGACCTGAACTACTGAATGGACTTGAGACCTGCTTCTATCCCAGTTACTTCACATCCAAAGTCAAGTCCCAAGCTAGCACTGGTTCCAAGTTCAGACACACTTAGGACTCAAGCTGCCGAGAAAGTGGAAAATGGAGGTTTGAACCCTTTCCCCTCTAAAATATAAGAAAGAAGGCACACAATAGAGGTTAAAATTCATATTGAATGAGTCAATCCAGAGGATCTGTCACAGGCCCTGATCATCAATGTTAGTAAAAGGTTGTTGTCAAGATGCTTACAATTAGCCAGGTGTAGTAAGTAGCACCTACCCACAATGCCAACACTCAGGAAGCTGAGGCAGGAGGATCACAAATTTGAGGACAGTGTAGGCAACAAAAGGATATATCTGGGGGAACACAAACTGTTTCCAGCTGGAAAGAACAGAAAACTGGTTGAAACAAAAAAGGATCTTTAATGGCTCATGTAACTAACAAGAATAGAAGCAAGGCTGGCTTGAGCATCAAACATGACTCCCTTGATACTGGTTTCATTCACAGGCAGGCTATCTCCTAGTGATTCTAGAATAGTAATCAACAGCTTCCAAGTATGCTTCCTTCCTCGTGGGAAGAAGAGATAACTGTGTCCCACTTGGAGTTCTCAGCAAATGTTTTGAGATCACATCACTTTACCCACGGAGTCCTGAATCAACCACTGTGGCCAAAGAGCAGTTAGGCCCTCATTAACTTAGGCCTAGGATAAGATAATGTTACTGAGCCTATCGTTGTCCTCACAGGACATGGTTGAAGGAAGAAAGAACAAACTATTTTAAAAGTTTATTCCACATGTGATGTATAATGATATTCTCACAAATTATAGTACTTCTGCCTTCAGAATGTCTCCAGTTTATATACTACCAGCAATGCACAACAATATCTACTTCCTTTTACCCTTAGTAATCCTTTATATTAGCAGACTGATTGAAATTTTAATGGGGAACATTATTATTTTCTTTGGCTTTTGTTGATAAGTTTTGAGATTGATTTTTTTCATATTCTTTTTGATCATTTGTTATTTTCTGCTTGTTAACTTTCCTACTCAGACCCCTTGTTCATTTTCCATTGGATGTTACAGATTTGTGTGAGTTTGGGGTTTTGTTTCTACAGCACTGGAGAGCATTGCGTTTAGGGACTGTACACGCTAAGCATGCCTTATGCCATTAATCTACTGTTTTGTTTGCATTTCTTTTACAAAAAGCCTCATCTATCCCAGGCTGGCTTCAAACTGGCTTTGTAGCTGGTAATTATAAGCCCCTCAAGGCACTCCCCTCCCCTGCCCTCCCCTGAGGACCTCCAACTGCCAGGTTCCACCCACAGAGCACTCAAACTGCCATAACATCTGGACCTAGCTAGCCCCTCCAGACACAGGCAGCCAAACTCTGGACTTGAAAATCCATCAGTCCCTCAGTTTGAAATCCCACCAATCCCTGGGCTCACCCAAAGCTCAGGACTTGAGATCCCACCAATCCCCACCCTGGAAAGCTCTGTCCCCAAGAAAAGCTATGTAAGTTCTATATTCTGCTCAGTTCTCTGCTGCTTCTCACCCAAACAGAGGCAGCCATCCTCCTGGATTTTTTTCCCTTCCAATAAATCTCTTGTGTGAGGTTTGTTGTGCAGTGTGACTTTGTGGTGTTCCTTGGCTCCCACCTGCCAGGATACTTTTCCCTTTAGAGCTGTAACACTTACATTGGTTCCACGACTCACTCCTGCACGCCCCCTTGGGGGTCTAAGCTGCACTGAGACCATATCCCTCATTTCCAGTCTACCCACAATAGACTCACCTTCCAGCTACTGATCCTTGATCCTCCTGCCTCATCTTCTGAATGCTTAGACTGCAGATGTCTACCACAACACCTGGCTGACAATTTATTTTGAGACATGGACTCACTAAGTTATGCAGAATGGCCTTGAACTCGCTCTGCAAGCCAGGAAGGTCCCTGACTTGGAATCCTCCTCTCCCAGCCTCCAAAGTTGCTAGGATTACAAGTCTGCACTACTAGGCCAGGCCCAGTTTGTATGTGTTCTTCTTCGCATAGTAAGATATTTAACATGGATCATGAAGTATTTCAACAAATTCTAAACCTCGGAAGTTCTGAAACTGAATGCACACCCCGTTCTGTTTGAAGCCATATGTGCACATGTATGCAGGCATTCAATACATTTACATTTTGATTTCCTGAAAGACTCCCATACAGCTACACTCCCAATTCATGTGCTAAGTTGAATTCATGTGAGTCATTTTAATTAAATTTGAACATAAATTTTTTAAAAGTACAAATAAAAGCTCGGGTTGTCACAATTGGCGCTACGTATGCCTCCTTCGAAAAGGTGCTTTATATTTCATGTCAAATTCTACCAGTTTCAAAAATGTATTGACAGTCATTGTTTGTACTGCATTCTCTCAACAGAGCCTTCCTTCCTACTGGCCCCTGAGCTTGCTTTTCCCCTCATGTCTCACAGTAGAAAAGAAAAAAATGAAACATGCTGCTGCTTTTGCCTTATACCCCTCAAAAACCCAAAGAATATTTTTACCAATGAAAGCATTCACTAATAAGAAACTCAGTGAAATAATGGTTTTTCGGTCTCTACCAAACTTATTCTATAAACCCTTCTCTTGTTGTTTTCATTCTTTTTAGTGACATCATCATCCAAGTCCTTTCTCCTCTGGGGGAACTGGGGGTTGACACAGATTGCTTTCCTCTACCTCGGTCTTCAAACATCACTCACCACTGCAAAACCCAGAAGAATTACGATAGCAAAGGAAATTTCAGAAAAACTTTTCAAAGGACTTTTTTCCTTTTTGCTTTACTTGAAAGTTTAACTCGTTTTTCTCCTCTTGTGACAAAACAAATTATTCAACATCCTGTCTTCTTCCCTCCCCTCTTCTCCCCCCCCCCCCCGCTACCGTGTGTGTTGTCTGAACCTGGGTCTTCTGCAAGAGCAACTCTTAACCACTGGGCCATCTCTCCAGCCCCCCAGTCCCACCCCGAGGTATTTGGATATTAAAAATATCTGTGCTGGTCCTATGACATCAAAAGCTTGCATCTTTCTTCTCTTCATGAGATCTTAGCAGATGTATTCTTATATTATTATGAGGTTTACAAGTTATACACTAATAAGATATTTTCAAATATGTCTGCACAGACTTCTGGAGGAACACAAGACATTCCAAGAGGCTTCATGATAGTATTGTTTTCGTGTGTGTGTGTGTGTGTGTGTGTGTGTGTGTGTGTGCATGTGTGTGTGTGTGTGTGTGTGTGTGTGTGTGTGTGTGTGTGCAGGCCAGAGATCAACCCCCAGTGTCATTTCTCAGAAGCCATTCACCTTGATTTTATAAATAGGGCCTTTTATTGGCCTCAGTCCCACCAATTAGGCTAAGATGGCTGCCCAGAGAGCCCTAGGGATCTGTCTTGTCTCTGCTTCCCCAGGGCTGTAATTACAAGTGCACACAACTATATCCTGCTTCTTATGTGGGTACTGGGTATGTAACGCAGGTCCTCTTCTTTGCATCTCTCCAGATCTCACAATGGTATGTTGGGCCAAAAAGTTGAAAAATAATGAATTAACAAAATGAAGGCATTCTGAAGCCCTAGTATTAGGCAGAAAACTGACCCAGGTGGTCGGTGTTTTATTTAAATTGATCAGTATGCATGCTCTAAATTCCTTTACCTACCCTTCCTATTGTAAAAATATTTTTTTTACAAAAGTACATATCCCATCCACCCCAAACCTGGCTCAGATTTGGTCCCATGGTAAAATCCACAGCTGTTGTGAGTTCATGAGTGCAACAGCCCTTCTGTGTCCAGAAGACGACATTTCACAGAGTCCTCTCAGATCTCTGGCTCTTACAATGCTTCTGGCTTCCTTTCCACAGTAGTCCCCAAGCCTTTAGTGGAAGAGGTTCCATTTGGGGATGAGCATCCCACAGTCAGTTATTTTCTATATTTTGATTAGTTGTCTCTGTGTTAACCACCACTAGTCTGATGAGGGTGAGAGCTGTACCAATCTATGCATATAAAAACAAGTATTTAAAAAGCAGTTTGATGCTTTGTTCAATTAGCAAAACTAATAACAGTAGGTCCTCCCCCGGGGTGCATGATGTTCGCAGCCATGGCTCCTTGCTCAAGTTTGCAGAATGAATTCCCTCCTGTGGAGTGGGCCTTAAATCCAATCATAAAGTGATGTGTTACCTCTATAATATTCATGCCACTAGCGCACTAGTGGGCATATCTTGCCATGTTAGTCGTTATTGTAGCTCACAGGGGTCACAGGTAAGGCTGCTGATGACTTTTCTCCCCCAGAATCCTGCATTGTACCTTCTAGCTGAATGGGAAATTTGCTGATGTTTAAATGTTAGCAGTTAATAATAATGCCTTGGACTACTTCCTGAGCTAAATAAAAAATTGGACCATAATTCTTTGTAGCACATGAACAGTTAATAAACTTCACTGTTAAGTACAGTAAGAAGGATCTGGGGGTAGATGGGGAGGGGAAACCATGATCAGAATATATTGAACGCAAACAAAATATTTTTTAATTTATTTATTTTAAAAAAGTTTTTTCATTTTACATACCAATCCTACTTCCCCCTCCCTCCCCTTCTCCTGCCCTCCTACCTCCCACACCCCACAATCCCATCCCCCATCTATTCCTCAACTGGGAATAAAGAATTAAGATTTGACATAAGAAAGTCCTAAGTTCTAGGCTGTATTAGTTTTCTGTTACTGCATAACATATTACCACAAAGTTAGCAAGTCATAAAAAAAAAAACCCACCCACTTATGATTTCAGTTTCTACAGTAAAAACTCTACTTAATTGGGTATGTCATTCTGTTCAGGCTTCTACAATGGATTATCACAGAGTGGAGGTAAGATACACAGTAGAAAGATATTGCTCACAGTTATGGAGATTAAAATTAGGCATATTACAGTTCTGTTCATGGACCTCTTCCAGGGTGTTGATATATAATTTCTTATTATGTCTTCACATGGCAGAAAAATGTTAAGAGACTTCTGTCAGGTCCCTATCATACACTTGAACTTGGCCAAAAGGCCAAGAAGAGATAGGGTGATTGTAGTTAGTTTTTATTTTTACTCTTTGCTCTTTGGGGACCTGCCATCCAGCTGCCAAATAAATACAGAGACTTGTTCTTACTTATGAATGCCCGGCCTTAGCTTGGCTTGCTTCTAGACAGTTTTCCTTTTTTTTTCCGAGACAGGGTTTCTCTGTGTAGCTTTGGTGCCTGTCTTGGATCTCACTCTGTAGCCCAGGCTGGCCTCGAACTCACAGAAATCTGCCTGCCTCTGCCTCCCGAGTACTGGGATTGAAGGCGTGCACCACCACTGCCCAGCTAGACAGTTTTTCTTAACTAAAATTATCCCAACTGCCTTTTGTCTTTGGGCTTTTACCTTTCTCTATTCTATATACCTCTCTTTCCTTCTTATTCTATGGCTGGCTGTGTGGCTGGGTGGCTGGCACCTAGTGACCTCCTCTCCTTCTCCTTTTCTTTTCTTTTCTTTTTTTTTGGTTTTTCGAGACAAGGTTTCTCTGTGTAGCTTTGTGCTTTTCCTGGAACTCACTGTGTAGCCCAGGCTGGCCTCAAACTCACAGAGATCTGCCTGCCTCTGCCTACCAAGCGCTGGGATTAAAGGCTTCCTTCTCCTTTTCTTGCTCCTCCCTCTCTTCTACATTTTATTCTCTCTGCCTGCCAGCCCTGCCTATCCTTTCTCCTGCCTAACTATTGACCAATTAGCTCTTTATTAGCCCAATCAGGTGTTTTAGGCAGGCACAGTAACACAGCTTCACAGAATTAAACAAATGCAACATAAAAGAATGCAATACATCTTTGCATCGTTAAACAAATATTCTACAGCATAAACAAATGTAACACATCTTAAACTAATATTCCACAACAGGTGATCCCTTTTTATAAGGGCACTAATCTCTATTATAAGAGTGCCAGCCTTAGGGTCTAATCACCTCCCAAATGACCCACCTTCTAATGTCATCACATCAGGATTAAGGTTTGCAACCCAAAAATCTGGTGGGAGGTTACACACATCCAGTCTATTGACCTGAGTCACTGCTCAGGGTCTCATTTGGCTAAAATCAAAGCATTGGCTAGGGTTGTTGTCTCATCTGAGGCTCAAGGTTTCTTCTGACCTAACTAGATATCAATTAAGCTTGCCATATTTCAGTTCAAGATCTGATGTCATGATTACTTCCCATCTCCAAGGACCACATTCAGCTCTTAAGAGTCCATCCTAAACAAGCCTTTATACCATGTGGCTCCCTCCATGTTCTGGCTCTCACAATATGATATCCTATTTCTTACAAGGCCAATGCACTTTAAAAGACTGCCCTAGTTAGGTCGGGCTCACCAAGGGTAATTCCTTTTTAATTAACTCAGTCATCTATGATTAGTGCCTTTATAGTGATAAATTTCTTTCATTTTTGCCACATAGAGTAACCTAATTATGACAGTGATAGCCCCTTGTGTTCATAGGTTCTCCTTGCACACAGAGGGGAGATGCATACTAGGGATGGGAATATTGAAGCTATCTTAAGATTTCTGGAGCACTACAAAGGCTTGTATCTGCCATTGATTTCAACTTCATGCAATTGTTGAAGTGTATACTTACATCTGCCATCAGGCTGTTTGTTTTTAATATCTAGTGTCTTCTTCATTCTTCTGCTCTTCCATTACTATCTTCTTTCTTGCAAAACCTATATTTCACAGTTTTTCATTTTGATATTTTTATGTGTGTGTGTGGGGGGGAGTAACCCATGGCCTCAAACATCCTAACCAAGTGCACTGTCACTGAGATATACTTCTAAACCTGTTGTTTGGGAAGGTTTTCCACAGTAGTTATTGCTCAGTGTGTGGGTGAGTTGTAATAGGCATTTTAAGTCAGATTAATACCAACTTATTTCAAGTGAAACACAGAGATTTTGCATCAACATAGTACCATTACCTCACTATTGAGGATTTGAGTTACATGTGTGTATCATTGCAGTTCAAATTGAAGGCAGATCTGCTAGAGAGTTGTTTTTCAATCTTTGTTTATCTGGTGATGTCTTTATTTCTCCTTCATTTTTGAAGGACATTTTTTCTGCATATAGAATTCCAAATTGACAGGTTTAGTTTTTCTTTTGATGCTTTAAATATGTCATCCCACTGTCATCGTTTGTGATTTCTGGTGTCTATGAGTCATTTCTCACTTGCTACTTTCTAGATTAATTCTGTGACATTATCTCTTGATAATTTTATTGTGATGTATTCATATATAGATACATTTTGTATTTATTTAGAGGTCATTAAGCATCTTAGACGTATGGTGTTTTCTCATCAAATTTGACAATTTTGGGGGTTTTGAAATTTTTATGCTATCATTATTTTCTTTATCGAACTCTTATTATGTATGTATTATATTTAATGATGTCCCATGTTTTTCTAAGACTTTACTCATGTTTCTTCAATTATTTTACTCTCCTATTTTCAGATTGCATGTTCTCTATGGGTCTCTACTGAAGTTCATGGACTATTCCTCCTGCCAACTCATATCTACTGTTGAACCCCTTTAGTGAACTCTTCATTTTAAGCATATTACTTTTCAAGCCCCACTGTTCCTTTTTAAAATAATTTATTTACTTATGTATAATTTTTATAAGACAGGGTCTCAATGTAGTCAAGGATGGCCTCTAAATCACTGTATAGCCAAAGTCTAAACCCCAAATAAGGAAATCACAAACATGTGCTACTATACCCAGCTTTGTTGATATTTTCTATTTAGTAAGACTATTTGTCTTTGATATTGCTATTTGATAAGACATTCTTATCATAATTTCTGCTTATTCTTTTTTCACTTTATTTTTTAATACTGTATCATGATGGATAATCTTGGTCATCAACTTGACACACTTGGGAAGTAGGAACTTCAACTAAGAAATTGTCTCCTTAAAGTTTCCTAGGAGTATGTCTGTGGGATATTTTCTTAGTTGCAGATTGATGTAGGAGAACCCATTTCACTGTGGGTGGTGCCCACTCTGGACAGGTGGTTCTTGATTGTATAAGAAAGATGGCTGAACACAAACGTGGGAGCAAGCCATTAAGCTGCACTCCTCCATGGCCTCTGCTTCAGTTCCTGCCCTTACTTCCCTGGATGATGGACTGTGATGTGGAAGTGTAAATGAAATAAATCCTTTCCTCCCACAAGTTACTTTTGGTCATGGTGTCTATCACTCCAACAGAAAGCAAACTAAAATGATGTATATTCATGATACAAAATGTGGGGTTTCATTATAGCACCTTCATATATGTACACAATGTACTTTGGTTATACTTACCCCTCTATGATCCTTTTATCATTTCCCCTAGTCCCCTCTTGTTGGACACCCTTCTTTTCCCAAGCAGTCCCCCTTATACTTTCGTGGTTTTGATGATGCTGTTGTTGTTCTGAGTCAGGTTCTAGCTATGCACATCCCCAAGGCTGGCCTGATGTTCATCACATAGCCCAGACTGCTCTTGAGCTTTCAGTCATCTTTTCAAGTGCTAAGATTAGACACATGCATCATTACACCCATACACCATTGTTCTTGTTGCTGTTGCCATTGTTAATCTAGCTTGTGTATATGAGAGAAAATATACAATATTTGTTTTCTGGATCTGAATTGTTTTATTTAATATATGTAATGTGAACTCTAGTTCCATCCATTTTCCTGAAAATTATAGAATTTCATTCTTATTTATTGCCAAATAAAATATGCATAACATATTCCCTTTATCCACTTATCTGATGAATAGGTACTTTAGCAGACTTTATAACTTACCTATTGTGAACAGTGCCACAATAAATGTACCTGTGCATGTATCTATGCTACAAACTGATTCCTTTGGATATATACCTGGGAGTGATATTTTGAACTAATTTTGATTTTTTCAGGTAAATATAATAAGTAGTATAGCCAATTCTTAAAATAGTTACACTTTATTTTTTACTTTAACCGTTTTTTTGTTTGTTTGTTTTTTGTTTTTTTTTCTGAGACAGGGTTTCTCTGTGCAGCTTTGGAGCCTGTCCTGGAACTCACTCTGTAGCCCAGGCTGGCCTTGAACTCACAGAGATCCGCCTGCCTCTGCCTCCTGAGTGCTGGGATTAAAGGCGTGTGCCACCACTGCCCAGCAAGGTTTATTTGTTTATTTTATGTGTATGAGTGCTTTATCTGCATGTATACCTTTATCTCAGAAGAGGGCATCAGATTCCACTATAGATGATTGTGAGCCACCATGTGGTTGCTGGGAATTGAACTCAGGACCTCTGGAAGAACAGCCAGAGAGCTCTTACCTACTGAGCCATCTCTCTGGGCCTCCCCCTTTTTTATACCTTTTAGGAACCTCCATACTGATTTCCATAGTGGCTACACTAATTCACATTCATACCTACAGTATATCATGGGTCCTTTAAACATGATTTCTACCAACTCTTTGAACATTTTAAAAATAGATATTTTCTAAACTCAAGTTCCATTTGCTTTTGGGATACCATCTTACAAGGACTCCAACTTGCAGTAAGGCTTGTTAAGTAAGGGAATGGCTCAATTGCCTTTAGCCTACTGGCTACGGGTGGGACAGGACCTCTGTTGGTCTTTTCTGTTTCGAACACACAGATTGCAAGCCCAGTGCCACTTTGAGATCTTTGGCAGCAGTTAACTCTGCAGTTCACACACGATTGAGCCTGCATGATAATGAGTATTCAGAGACGGGTAATGCCTGGGGGGCATTCACAAACCTAAGACAGAGCGCCTGTGTGGCCTGGACAGGTGTCTCCATGACGGGTAAGGTGACCTGCTGACGTCCCACGCAACCTAAGTCAGAAGCTCATTTTTTTAGTAAAAGGGGGACCTGTAGGGTCCTGGCCCCTGTTTCGGGTAACTGTTGCCTTGCTTGCTGACCTTGACCTTGATATCCTCCCTATGCTAATTCCCTGCCGGGTTCCACCCTCCTGAAGGCTTATGGGAAGTTCCTTTTCTGTGTATCCTGCATAATGGACGTTAACAGCTTAGATGCAAGATTGTAAAACATCGGTAGCGAACTTCGGCCCTCCGGAGTTCTCCCATTGTGCTGTAAGCCTGTAATTAAGACCTCTTCCCTCCCTCAATAAACAGCATTTGGCATTAAAAAAAATCTATTCTGAAGAGACCATGATAAATGAAGACCACATGAGAATAGAAAGAAGCAAAGTGCTAGAGAGGTCCACAAAAATCCACAAAGATACCTCCACAATAGACTACTGGCAATGGTCGAGAGACAGCCCGAACTGACCTACTCTGGTGATAGGATGGCCAAACACCCTAATTGTCATGCTAGAGACCTCATCCAATGACTGAGGGAACTGGATGCAGTGATCCACAGCCAGGCCCCAGGTGGAACTCCAAGAGTCCAATTGGTGAGAAAGAGGAGGGTTTGTATGAGCAAGAATTGTTGAGACCAAGGTTGGAAAAAGCACAGGGACAAATATCCAAACGAATGGAAACACATGAACTATGAACCAGTAGCTGAGGAGCCCCCAACTGGATCAGGCTTTCTGGATAAGTGAGACAGTTGATTAGCTTGATCTGTTTGGGAGGCATCCAGGCACTGGGACCGGGACCTGCCCTCAGTGCATGTGCTGGCTGTTTGGAACCTGGGGCTTATGCAGGGATAACTTGGCTCAGCCTGGGAGGAGGGGACTGGACCTGCTTGGACTGAATCTACCAAGTTGAACTCAATCCTCAGGGGAGTCTTTGCCCTGGAGGAGATGGGAATGGGGGGTGGGCTGAGGGGAAGGCGGGGGAGGTGGGGGAGAGGGGAGAACAAGGGAATCTGTGGCTGATATGTAAAATTAAATTAAATTATAAAATTAAATTAAATTAAATTAAAAAAGAAAAAAATAGATATTTTCCCCCGGTACCAGATGTGGGACACTGCCCTTTGAGTTGTTGGTCAGGGGATCCCATAGATTCTCAAAACAAAGCAGGCTATTACCATTACAGCTGATTGCCTACCTGAAGTAGGTGATAAAACTCTATTGCTGAAGACACCAAACATTTGGGTCACAGGACATAGCAAATTCAAACTATGACTGACCTGGATGTTTCCTCCACACTTGTTAGCTTTCAGAGTGCCAGAAGTTGCTACGTGGAGTGCTGAGGGAAAAAAGTCATCAACAGTTTTACCCAGTTGTGAACAATGCAAGCTGCAATAACAACAAACCCGGCAAGATATGCCCATTGGTGCAACATTGGCATGAATATTATGGGAGTGTATTAGTCAGGGTTCTATAGAATAACAGAACTTACACGATGAATCTCTCTAATATATAGAAAGGGAATTTATTAGAATGACTTACAGGCTGTGGTTCAGCTAATCCAACAATGGTTGGTTGTGAACAGAAAGTCCAAAAATCCAGTAGTTACTCAGTCCACAAGGCTGTACGTCTCAGTTGGTCTTCAGTATATTCTAGAATCCAGAAGTAAGCTCTAATCCCAGTGAAGGAATGGACTTGTTAGCAAGGCAAGGGCAAACAGGTAAAGAGCAAAGGCTTCCTTCTTGTATGTCCTTATATAGAAGTGGTTCTCAACCTGTGGGTCAAGACTCCTTTGGGGCATCAAACAATCCTTCCACAGGGGTCACATATCAGATATCCTTCATACCAGATATTTACATTACAATTCATAACTGTAGCACGAATCTTAAAAGGTCTTGCCAGTTCCTCAGCTGATCTTGTTTCCTCAGACTAAAAGCCTCTGAGTCCTCACCCGAATGGATCTCGGCTGAACTGCTGCTCAAAAGCCTAAAAGCTTAACCAGACTCTAGTTCCTGGTCCTCATGCCTTATATACCTTTCTGCTTCCTGCCATCACTTCCTGGGATTAAAGGCTTGTGTCACCATGCCTGGCTGTTTCCAGTGCCGCTTTGAACTCACAGAGATCCGGATGGATCTCTGCCTCCCAAGTGATAGGATTAAAGGTGTGTGTACCACCATTTTCTGGCCTCTATATCTAGTGGCTGTTCTGTTTTCTGACCCCAGATAAGTTTATTAGGGTACAATATATTGGGGAACACAATATCACCACACATAAATAGTAGCAAAATTACAGTTACAAAATAGCAACAAAAATAATATTATGGTTGGGAGTCACTACAACATGAAGAAATGTATTAAAGGGTCACAACATTAGGAAGGTTGAGAACCACTGGCATTGAATTATATTTTTCTATTGTATATTCTTGGTCAGGGGCTTTCTTTCCAGTGAAGCAGGAAATTTGAAGGACTGTCCTGCCTTGTATTGGCAAAGTTATTCAGTCACTTTCCTCTATGTCCTGCAGAATATCTGGCAGACTCTTCTGTGAAGCAGGAATTTGAAAGGACTGTCCTGCCCTGTTTTGGGAAAGTTCAACAGTCTTTCTCCTGTGTGTCCTACATGTCCAGTCTGCACAGTACATTGTCAGCAGTCAAAGGCAAGAGCACATTTTTTGCCCAGTAGCTAACATTGCCACAGTGAAAGCAAACTTCAATGCCCATCATCTCTGAAGTAAAATGGTGCTGCCAGGAGCAGATGTCTCATTGTCATGAAAAACTTTAGGTTAACAAAACATTTTAAATGCCATATTCTGTAGGTCTTTGAAAAGTTTAAAAACCAGCTATCTATCTAAAATATATCTCTATATGATCTGGAAAGCATACCTAACATATCTACAAATTTGATTGTTATAAATGACTAACTACTAACCTATGTTTCTTGATTATCCTATATAGTTTATAATAATAGCTTTCAAAAACTAGAACTTTACCTTACATTTTTAAATGAACTGCATAGGTATAATAACTTAAACAAGAGTAGAAACATATATATAATATATTATAACAAAAATAACTTTAAATTTGTATCAATATACTGTATTCCTCTAAATGATAACAAACATCCATACCTCAACAAATAACCAAAGACCACCCACACCCCTCAACTCTTGGGAATGTGAGCATCATTTTCTCTAGACTGTTTCCTGTTGTCTGTGAATGGCATCTTTAAGGTCCCTGAGAAAATTTGAGATAACAGCCAAGTTCTGGACAGACTAGTTATAACCTTTGTTGACAGATATCACCTGTCAAGGTTCACGAGTTCTCTGTTGATCAAATCTAATCCATCTCATTCCTGAAAGAATCCACAGCTTCTCATCTCCTGTGGAAACAAAGCAAAAACTCTTCTCCAAAACATTTTTGATTTCCATTTGACAAATGTATTTTTGACTTTAATTTTAAAGTTAAGATAGCCCTAAAGTATCTAGGTTGGCTCAATCCTGCAGTCCTGCTCACAATCTAATGTCTCCCAGCAGCTGTCTCTTGCCCATCAGCCATCAAAAAATTCAAAATCAACACAATAACATACAGGATCCAGACTCCCTGTGTATTTCCCATCTTATATAGCTTTTTCCTTTATATTACTTTTACTCTTTTTAAAGACTTTATTTCTAAACTATTTCTTTCTTTCTATGACTGTTTATACCCATTTTTTCTTTCCTAAGCCCATGCCATTGTTAAACACACTAGAACCTGTTTAGAGTTTTTTTTTCCCATCTGAACCTCTTTTCCTGCATATCTCTAGTCTTTTTTTTTTTTGACCACATGAGCAAACTTTAGACTACTAAGTTACACCTGGATCCTCCAGGCAACTCTCTTGGCTGGCTCTGCCTTCTTCTCAGGTTGTGAAAGCCAAGCCTAAAGCTTGGGCTGGTCAGAGGTGCATGACCAGGAACTGTGTTCAACCTTCCTAGAGTTCTATAATACTGATGCTTGTGCTGTGACAGGCATTTTTACTTAATTTTTGTTCCTAATTAACATATTGATTGCTCAAGGGTTTGCCAGAAGGCAGAAACTCTTAAAGGGACCTTATTCTCTTTTTTTCCAGCTTTCTCAGGCCCTACATGGAAATTCTGGGAGCCTCATGTTGGTATGCCAAAATGTTGTTGTTTGGTTTTGCTCTTTTGGGGGACCTGCCACCAAGCTCCCAAATAAATCACACACAGAGGCTTATTCTCAATTATAAATGCCCAGCCTTAGCTTGGCTTGTTTCTTTCCAGCTTTTCTTAACTTTAAATTATCCCATCTACCTTTTACTTCTGGGCTTATACCTTGCTCTTACTTCTTTCTCCATGTCTTGCTGTGTGACTGGGTGACTGGCCTCTGAAGTCCTCCTCCCTCCTCTCTTGTTCCTTCTTCTCTTTTTCTCTCCCTGATTTCTCCTTCTATTTATTCTCTCTGCCTGCCAGTCCTGCCTATCCTTTCTCCTGCCTCGCTATTGACCATTCCGCTCCTTATTAGACCATCAGGTGTTTTAGATGGGTAAAGTAACACAGCTTCACAGAGATAAAAAATGCAACATAAAAGAAGGCAACACATCTTTGCATCATTAAACAAATGTTCCACAGCATAAACAAATGTAGCACATCTTAAAATAATATTTTACAACAAACAACAAACCAAATAATCCAAATAAAAATGGGGTACAGATCTAAACAGAGAATTCTCAACAGAGAAATCTCAAATGGCTGAGAAAACTTAAAGAAATGTTCAACATCCCTAGCTATCAGGGAAATGCAAATCAAAATGACCCTGAGATTCCACCTTACACCTGTCAGAATAGCTATGATCAAAAACACAAACGACAGCTAATGCTGGAGAAGATGTGGAGCAAGGGGAACACTCCTCCATTGCTGGTGGGAGTGCAAACTTGTACAGCTACTTTGGAAATAAATATGGCCATTCCTCAGAAAATTGGAAATTGATCTACCTCAAGACCCAGCTATACCACTCTTGAGCATATACCCAAAGGATGCATCATCCTACCTTAAGGACACTTGCTCAACTATGTTCATAGCAACTTTATTTGTAATAGCCAGAACCTGGAAACCACCTAGATGCCCCTCAACCAAAGAATGGATAAAGAAAATGTGATACATGTACACAATGGAGTATTACTCAGCTGTTAAAAACAATGACATCAGGAAATTTGCAGGCAAATAGATGGATCTAGGAAAAATCATCCTGAGTAAGGTAACCCAGACCCAGAAAGACAAACATGGTATGTACTCACTTATAAGTCGACATTAACTGTTAAGTGAATGATAATCATGATACAATCCACAATCCCAGAGAGGCTAGGTAACAAGGAGGGCTCAAGGGGGAATACATAGATCTCCCCAGGAAGGGAAAATAGAATATATTTTGGAGGTGAGTGGGGATAGGGACAAGAGGGTTTGTGGTGGGATGGAGGGAGAGAGTACTGGAAGAGATGACTAACTGGAATTAGGGGGTGATGTAGAAACCAAGTGCAGTGGAAACTCCCTAGAATCTATGAGAGTGACCCTAGCAAAGTCTTGTAGTAATGGGGGATAAAGAGTCTGAACCAACCATCTTCAATAATCAGACAAGGCTTCCAGCAGTGGGACTGAGACATCAAACCAATCACAAAACCTTCAACCCACAATCTGTCCTACGTGCAAGATGTGCTGGTGTAATTGTGGTGCAGAACTTGTACAAGCAGCCAACCAATGACTGGTCCAACTTGAAGCCCATGCCATGAGACCAAGCCCATGCCTGACACTGCCTTGACAATCAGAAACCAGAGGCTTGTCATCCCAGAGACCCAGGATAGAACCAAATACAACTGGCAAAAAAAGTCAATGAAATGATTCCTAATGATATTCTGCTATACTCACAGATCTGTGCCTAGCCCAGTTGTCATTGGAGAGGCATTCTCTAGCAACCAATAGGAGCAGATGCAGAGACCCATAGCCAAACACTAGGTGAAGCCACAGAAACCCCAAAGAAGAAGGGGAGGAGGACTGTAGGAGCCAGAGAGGCTAAGGACATCTCAAGAACATGGCCCACAGAATCAACTAACCCTGGCTCATAGGGGCTCACAGAGACTGAAGTGACAATCACAGACCCTGTATGGGTCTGAGCTAGGTCCTCTGAATACATGTTATGGTTATGTATAGCCTGGTATTCTTATAGGACTCCTAACAGCAGGAGTGGAGGGTATCTTTGACTCATTTTCCTCCTGCTTAGTTGCCTCATTGTGGTGGTATTGTGTTCCCCAAAATATTGTGTACCCTAATAAACTTATCTGGGGTCAGAGAACAGAAAAGCCACTAGATACTTAGGATAGGCAGTGGTAGAACACACCTTTAATCCTAGCATTCCAGAGGCAGAAATCCATGTGTTCAAGGATTCAGGCAAGCATGGTGACTCACACCTTTAATCCCAGAAAGCGAGCCTTTAATCCCAGGGAGTGATGGCTGAAAGCAGAAAGGTATATAAGGCGTGAGGACCAGAAACTAGAAGCATTTGGCCTGGTTAAGCATTTGGCTGGTTATGCTTTCAGGCTTTTGAGCAGCAGTTCAGCTGAGAGCCGTTCAGATGTGAGGACTCAGAGGCTTCCAGTCTGAGGAAACAGGATCAGCAAAGGAACTGGCAAGGTGAGGAAGCTGTGGCTTGTTCTATCTCTCTGATCTTCCAGAGTTCACCCCAATAACTGGCCTCAGGTTTGATTTTATTAATAAGTACCTTTAAGATTCATGCTACAACTCATTCAGCCTTTATATGAGGGCTGTTCCTAGTCTTTATTATAATGTGTTATGCCATGTTAGTTGATAACCCTGGGAGACCTGCTCTTTTGTTTTTGAAGGAAAATGGAGGAGGAGTGGATCTAGGGGAGAGAGGAGTGGTGGGGGTAGGGGAGCTGGGAGGAGTGGAGGTAGGGGAAACTGCCATCAGGATGTAATGTATGTAAAAAAAATTAAAGTTAATAAAGCATGATGCCATGTATGTGATATCTCCCCTCTAGTTATTGGTCAGGGGTGTTGAAGAGACCCATAAAATAATACAGTCTACTGCCATTGCTCTTAGCTACCTGCCAGAATTTGATGGTAAGACCTTATTGCTTAAGGCACCACAAGCTTTAGTCCCAAGGCATAGAGAAATAAATAAATAAATTTGGTGCTGAGCATGAAACTTCCTCCCTGCTGTCTTGCTTACATGTGCTAGAAGATGCTATATAGGCTGCTGGTGAAAAACACCTTGTTCTATCCTTTCACCCTAAAGTGGTAGCTGTCTTTTTTGTAAGTTGCTTTTCTCAGAAATAAAAAAAAAAATGGTTCTTCCTTTTTGATCCAATATATTAATCTTTGTCCTCTGATTGGAGACTTGAGACTAATACTACTCAGTGTCTTCTTCTTCTTCTTCTTCTTCTTCTTCTTCTTCTTCTTCTTCTTCTTCTTCTTCTTCTTCTTCTTCTTCCTCTCCTCCTCCTCCTCCTCCTCCTCCTCCTCCTCCTCCTCCTCCTCCTCCTCTTTCCTGACTTGCTTAACTACTGTGGTTAATTCTTTCCGATGGCCTCATAGGTGGATTTCTTCCTTCAGTCTAAATGATTCCTAATAGTATGTTCTGTAAAACTGGTGTAGTGCTCATATATTCCTTCAGTCTGTTTTTATCATGGAAAGTTTTTAAGTTTCCTTCAGTTATGACAAATAGTTTTGCTGGGTGTAGTAGTCTGGGTTGGCAGTTGTTATCTTTCAGAACTTGAAATTCACCATTCCAAGCATTTCTGGCTTTTAAACTGTAACAGGGCCCCAAATTTTAGTAGGCCCCCATACCTTAGCACAAACTGATTCCATGATGGAAGTACTATTCAGGCTGTAAAATTCAGTATGTTGACAGAACTACCCACCAAAAATGAAACCAAAGACCTAATCCATCAAAGTCCATAGTTCTGTGAAAGTCTCTGAATGTACTAACCTTGTTTTTGGCTTCTGTAGTTCCGCCTCTGGCTAACTGTTCTTGTTAACTGAAGTATGTCATCCCAGAACATGGTTTTTGTGCTTAAAAGCTCACCCTGAGAAAGGCCCGGGGCTACACTGAGATCCCAAACCCCTAGTATAGTCACCGGCTGGCTAATGAATACTTTCTATTGCTTTAAACCCATGTCCAAGCAGTCTTCTCTGATGGATATCCCACAACAAAATGATCTGTTATTCTGATGAGCCTGCCTTTATATGTGACTTGCTGTTTCTCTTACTGTCTTCAATATAGTTTCTTTGTTTTAATTATAATACGATTAAGGGTTGTTCTTTTCTGAGTCTTCTTCTATGCCTATAACCTGTAGATTTCATCTTTTTAGAGTGGCGCATGCACCTTGGAATCCTTTGTCTTTATTGAATCATTCCAGTTCCTCTTCCTTATCTTCAAGCTCAAATATCCTGTTCTCTCCTTCATGCAGTCTACTGCTAAAACTTCATGCAGATTTTTTTTAACTTGGCTTACTGTTTCTTTTCCAGAATTTCAGATTGTTTTTTGTTCAGTAATTCTAGCCCCTTGTTGAATTCCTCTTTCCTATCATCTACTGTCTTTCTTATTTTGTTCAGTTATTTGTGTCTTTGAACATACTTCTTTTGAGTTGTTGGTCTGGAATTTCATCTAACTCACTCTGACTAAATGCTGTTACTGTAGGGTTAATAGTTTTTGGATTAACTTTCATGTTTCTTATGTTACTGCATTGGGATTTATGCATCTGTTTTGATTTTGTTGCTTGGTTTGTTGCTATCAACTGTATTCTTTCAGCTGAAGTATTTGCAATGTTCAGTTGGGACTTGGATTCAGTAAAATACAGGGTGTAGTTTGGAAAATAATTCCTCAGCCCAGGATCTCAGTGTCCCTGGTGTACGCTCTATATCATTCCCTGAGTCGAATATTAACTTCGAGAGCAACTACAGCTGTTCTGTATTATCACTATGCAATTGTCATGCTAGTCAATTAATAACAGTGACCGATTTAAAAGCAGAGGACCCAAGTTCAGTTCCAAGAACTCATGTCTGGCAGCTAACAATTGACTGTAACTCCAGCTCCAGAGAATTCAATGCCTCTGGCCTCTGAGGACACCTGCACTCATGTGAACATACCCACACGAATACACATAATTTAAAATAAAATAAATATTTAAAAAGGGATTAGGAGTGGAAGGGAAGAAGGGTGGGTAAAGATAAGAATTAAGTATGAGATGCACTTTCAAAAGAAAAAAATTAGTGTGTAAAGTAGCTAGGAAAGGAAGGCTTCGATATTCTTATAGTCTATAGGTTTAGAGACTGTTAAAACTATGGAGGATTATAATCAAGTAAACCAAAGAGGGGATAAGAATAGAAGAAAAAAGAAAATATGTAAGAATAAGAGAGATATCCACTAATTAAAAGAAACACATTTTGACCTCAATTAGCCTTGGGGTTGACTTTTAATTGGGGCACATTACTTGAATGGTCTGCTATTAAGCGTTCCTCTGATCCTTCTATGTGTCTTCTTTATTTTTCTGGCATTATTTGGACACTCATATATTATACTATTTATGTCCATTAGGACAAAACAGTCTCCACTCTGATTTGTCTGAAGTTTATGGCACTGCTGTTCAGAGAGAACACCAAGCAGTGTCTCAGTGGCTTTGTGGTCACCATGCTGGGTGTGCTGAACCTGACGGTAGCCAACAGTGGTCACATAACCCACTACTACAATTCTGTGGCTGTGATTGGGAACTACCTGGTTCACCAGACTTATATTCTAGACATCCACAGACCAGAGGACTGTTGGGATAAATTCACCTCCGACCATGTAATTCATGGTTTTTAGGGATTGTCTTTGGGAATTAGTGGAAAGAAAAGAAGATGGAAGAAACAAGCAAACCAACCTGGAAGATGGTAGAGTAGACAATTAGCAGATAACTGAGCTTGACATTGTACTCAGGAAGCAGAGGCAGGAGAATTGTGAGTTCAAGCCTAGACTGAATGACATAGTAGGACCCTGTCTCAAAAAGGCAAAATGACTAGGATTGTAGCTCAGAAGTAGAGCGGATGTCAGCCACTTAGTGAGTTGTAGGCCAGCCTGGAATACATAGCAAGACTCTGTATCGAAAAAATATAGGGCTCAAGATGACTATTGCACTTTTGCTAAAGTCACTTAGCATTTTAGAGACTACTTCATACTTTTATTTCTTTTGCTTCCATGACTCTTAAACTCTGAATGTTTCTAACAGGCTGTCTACTGCTGTAAGACACGTTTCCTTTCCATATGAGGACACCAGGGCCCAAAGAGAGATGGGACATCTTGCAGAAGGACTCCACAGCAGATTAATGGCTGAGCTGGGGCTAGAACAAGGATCTTTCCATTGCAGTACTATTACTCCTATAAGCAAGTGAGTCCTGGCTAGAACATGTCACAGGTGCATAGGCCTTTCCTTTCTCTTCAGGCTTATTTGATGCAAGTCCAGGGGATGATAGCACTCTTCCAATCCAGGCTTGCTTTTCTACCACCTGGAAGGATATGTCACGATGCTTTGAACTTTTTACATGTGGAAATGTATAGATATAGATATGGATATGAAGATAGATGATACATACATACATACATACATACATACATACATACTGCTATTGTTTTGCTTTGTTTTAGTTAAAGAGCCAAGCACTTAAAAGTCCTGAAAAGTTTAAATGTTAATAGCTACTCAGAACCCTGCCTGAAGAGTCCCAACGCCTGACCAGATGTTCCTCAAGATTTCTGGCAGTACTGAGAGCTATGCATCTTCTGGGAATGAGTGACCTGAGGATATTGGCAAGCTGTCTGGTAAAAACAGTCTCCTCTTCTTTCCATCCCATGTCCTCTGACTGGTGGGGGTGGACATGGGAGTGTGCTAGCTAGGAAGAAAGTAGTCTCTGAGTTGTCTTGCTTTCCTTAAATGAACGAGTAAATTCTCCACTGGGGAATTCAGAAAAATGAGTTGCTTCTCCAGGCACCTGGGCCAGGGTTCTGAGAAAGATGGATTATTTCCTGAGTGCTCCAATTACCGACATCTGTATTGTTTAAATCTACATAAGAACTGAGTAGTTTAAAACAGAATCTTGCCACTCCTTTCAGGGAAGCAGGCTGACTGCAGATCCTCACCTCTCCTCCAGATCCAAGGCCCCAGTCTCATCCCCAGCTCTGTAGCAGACCACCTGCTATGGACTCAATTTCCTCTCTGACCCATCCCCAAGGGATCACAAAGACCTTCTCCAACCTTCCTTCCCCCAACTCATCCTGTTATCCCAGCCTCCAACACCAGCAGGCATTCCCTGGGAACACACCAGCTGAGCAGGCCACAGAAACAGCTAAGCTAACTGAAGACACTCTCCATTCCCTCCTCTCCTCCAAATCCAATCCCCCAGTCACATCCCTAGCTCTGCAACAGAGCATCTGCTACAGCCTCCCTTCCCCCATCACATCTGTGAATCCCACAGCCCTTTCTCTCCTAACCTCCCTCCCCCAATTTGTTGCTTTATCCCAGCTCCCAATTCCAGCAGGCACCTCTTGCTAATCCATAGGCCACTCCTGCCAGGGAGGCAGGTAGGCTGACCATAGATCTTCCCCTCTCCTTCTGCTTCTCCAGATCCAATCCCCCAGTCTCATCTCCAGTGCTATAGCAGGCCCTCTGGGATGACCTCTCTTCACTGTCTACCCTCATTTCAATGAGACAAAATCAGCAGGTCCTAGTTGAACACTCTGCTCTCCTCCCTCCTGTGGAGCCCTCCAGACCCCTAGCCCATCCCCATTCCTAAGTGTCAGCTCCCAATATTCAGAAATACATTTTACCTGGAACCCCCAGTGGCCACACCTATCAGGTCCACAGAAAATTTCCTAACAAGCAATACACAACCATCGCAAAGGTGCTTTGTGTCAAGTATGTAGTCAAATTTGGAGAAAGTTTCATGAGGTGCTGAGAAGAAGGTATATTCTATTGTGTTTGGGTGAAATGTTCTGTAAATGTCTGTTAGGTTCATTTGGTTTAAAACGTCTGTTAGCTCCAGCATTTCTCTGTTTAGTTTTTGTTTGGATGACCTGTATATTGGTGAGAGTGGGGTATTGAAGTCTCTCACTCTCAGTGTGTGAGGGTCAATATGTGATTTAAGCTGCAGTAGTGTTTCTTTTACAAACTTGGGTGCCCTCATGTTTGGGGCATAGATGCTAAGAATTGAAATTACATCTTGGTGCATTTGTCTTTGATGAGTATGAGGTGTCCTTCCCTATCTCTTCTGATTAACTTTGGTTTGAAGTCTCTTTTGTCAGATATTAAAATGGCTCCACCAGCATGCATTTATTCATTCAAGAATTATTTATTAACTGTGGACTATGTGTATTTTTCTAGTCATAGAACATGATCGTGAGAGATAAAGCAAGCAAGTGTTCCTGCACTTGTGAATCTTGTGCCTTCAGGGGAAAATAGCAAGCACAATGAAGAAGTAAAGATTTTGTTTACTTATTTGTTTATCATTTACTTATTGCTATGGTCAACACAAACGTTACCGTTAAAAAGAATGTTAGAGTTAAAATGGAGAGGTCAAGAACATTTGGGAATTTGAGTAAGGACTTACAGCTGGGTATTGATACAGGGCAGGCAAGGAGGTGGGTAGGTAGGGAAGAACAGAGCAAGCATGCAGCTGTATCTTCATAGATACAGCTGTATCTTGTGTGTCTGAGGGGCAGAATGAGCAATTGTGGTTAAATATCCGTGAGGCTGCAGTTAGATGGTCCCCAACATATCAGCCATGCATATAAAATCAAAAGGGACCTGCAACCTCAAAATATCTGACATCACTACATCACTTGCATTGTTGTTTGGAAGGCCCTCCCTGTTTGTGGGGACCATGGGAGGAAATATTCTAAAAGGAAGATCTGCTCCACCATGATTTAGAATAGAAGAAAAGGGCACCTTGCCCCATGTATATGCCGCTACCACATCAATATCCAAATATTACTATCGTAAATATTAATAAACAACTTTAAAATCCATAATTTAGAGCCGATCTTAGGCTGCTCCCTTCCTTGGGTCAGCCCACTCTAATCTCTCTTTGGAGTGTTTGTTTGCTTTGCTTTGCTAAATAAACTTCTGCTGAAACTGCCTGTATCTCTTGACTGGATTGTTTTTTTTTCGAGGAGACAAGAACTGAGAGACCCCCCCCCACACACACACACACCATAACATTGCTAGATTATTACAACTTTTTAGGAGTGAAATAAATAGGGGTGTAGCAAAAGATGTTGGAATGGAGATGTAAAATATTAGATACTGTGGCTAAAGAAAGTTTCAGCGAAAAAATAAATTGTGGTTAAAGATATGAGGAAATGAATAGTCATTTATACATCCAAGGGTCATTTGCATATGTTTATACAAAAAGTCGTTTATGCATCATCTTCCAGAAAGAAGAAACAGAAAGTGTTTAGGGCTCTTCTAATGAGCAAAATAGGATGCCATTGGAGGTTTGGGGTAGATATTATGTGACATATTTATTTGTTGTGGTTCTGAGGACTGAACCCAGAGCTTATTGTATACCAGATAAGTGCTCTACTACGGAGCTCCGTCTCCAGTTCTGTGGTGTTTCATTTTTACTCTTTTAACTTTATTTTTATTGGGGGCATGGCATGGCATCTATGTGAAGTCAGAAGACAACCTACAGGCTTCAAAAGCCGCACAGCTTTGCCGGTGACCTGACTAGGGTGACAGGAAATAAACAACAGAGACACATACAGAAAAGATGGGATTGGGTGCTCTGATGGGCATGAACCAACAGCTCGGAAACTCAATGCATTTATTACACACGGCTGAACAAGAGGGCAGGTTAGCTGATGCTGGTAGGGGACTCTGTAGAGGAGCAGTCTTAGCCTGAAGTCTTCCTGGAGAAGGAAGCTGAGGTTGAAGCTTTCTGCACCGACCATCAACATCTGTGCTCAGACCTGGGGAAGGCTCTGCATTAACTTGAACATGACTTAGGGAAGGCCTTGCCATTCCCATGGGTCTGAGTCAGTGGTGTCCTTGACATGGTTGTGCTCATGTTATGAATGATCATTCATACAGGCTTGCATTGTTCCCCACACAGAGGAGTCATTTCTTTCTTTCTACCATGTAGACTCTGGGGATGAAATGCAAACCATCAGGCTTGACAACAAGTGCTTTGATCTGCTGAGCCATCTTGACAGCCCTGTGATGGCTATTTCAAAAGGAACATTTTGGCTGTTCCATGGAGAAAAAGAAAGACTAAAGAAAACCAAGGGCGGGCGCTGGAGAGCTGGATCAACAGTTAAGAGAATCTGATGCCCTTCTAGAGGACCAGAGTTCACTTCCCAGATGTTGTGTGACAGACTTTTCCTGAGGAGACATCACACACACACACACACACACACACACACACACACACACACTCACTCACTCACCTACTCACTCCAGAGAGATTCAGAGAAGACTAAAGTAACGAATGGAGCAAACTCCAACTTTGTGAACTGGTGAGTTTTTACTGGGATTACTAACAGCAGTGTGGGTAAGTGGTTACTTGTAGGAGAGAGGGTGACTCAGAAGCAACAGCGTCACTGAAAAGCCCACCCCAACACTGGCAAGGACTCATAAAAGCTGGCTTAGAGCTCTGTGCACAACTTTCAGGCAGCTCCATAGGTCTGAAAAAAATCCCTCTTTTCCGCAACTCAGCTAGTCAATCTCCTCTACCAGCAGTGGTTTACTCCTTTTATAAAGCTGGGAGGAACCAAGAATCTTGCAAGTTTCCACTTTCTGGGATATTTGATGTATTGTTCATTTCAGGGGTTTCATGAGCCCCCCCCCCTCCTTCTTAGAGGGAAAGTTTCAGTTAGGAGGAAACTGCTGTAGAATACTAGCACCTAAATCTAAATCTGCGTTCATAAAACAGGCTGCAACTCCAGCTCTAGGGGATCTCATGCTCTCTTCTGGCCTCTATGGGCACACAGGGATGGATGGACACACACACATACAAGTGTACACATACCACATACACATAAGTAAAAATAAAAATAAAGAAATGAAGAATCCAGTTGGCAGGTTCTTGCAATTATTCAGTCAAAAGTGATTTGTGGTGGCTTGTAGCAAAGTAATATCCATTGATTAGCATCGTGAAAAAGGTTGAATTCTAGATAAACTCTTCAAAGGCAGAACTGTCAGGACTTGCCAACAAACCAGAAGTATAGGCTCAGAATCACCTAGGAGACAAGTCTCTGGCTGATGAGGGAAAAATCTATATTATGTTAGCCTGTGTGAATGTTTGTACAGAATTATCTAGATTAGGTTGATTGAAATGGAAAGACCTACCCTGAATGTGGGCAGCACCATTCTTTTGACTTGAGTTCCAGACTATGAGAGAGAGAGAGAGAGAGAGAGAGAGAGAGAGAGAGAGAGAGAGAGAAAGAGAGCGCTTGCTGAGCATGAGCATCCATCACTCCCTGCTTCCTGGCTGTGAACACCATGTGACCCCGTCCTCCTGTTCCTACCACTATATTCCCCGTTCCATGATGAACTGTATCTCCTGGAACTGTTAGTTCAAATAAACCTTGTCTCCTCTAAGTTACTGTGGTTAGAATATTTTATCACAGCACAAGGGAAAGTAGCTAACATAGGTGCCCTGATAACATTTCGTGTGTGATGTATTTTAGTGGAAAGATTCAAGCAAAAATCCTGTAGCAAGCCTCTGAATAGCCTATAAGAAGCATCCACAAGACAATTAGCTACTGGACTGGCTAGATTCTTGTAGCCCATGCAGGTAAACATTGAAATGCCTGTATAATAATTTTATCCAATTCACAGGTTTTGAACATCATCATTTGAACATCATCTCACCAAAGGTGAAAAAGCACTTCTGGTTCTCATTATGCTATTTCACAATCTCTCTGGTATATATATATATATATATATATATATAACTTAAGTGGAGTATGAGATTCTTCAAATAACTCACTCACAGAATGTAAATCCCTAATTAAAACACCAGATGTTAACCAACATTCTTAGGATTTGGAATGTTGATTAACACTAACCAGATACATTTATATGCTATATACATAAAACAGTCTCCATGTACGCATATCCTGCTGCATTCTCTTTGCTAAAATATTTAAATACAAAATTGACTTGGGCTGATGTTCTAGTTAGCTTTCTCTTGATATGATAAACACCATGACCAAAAGCAACTTGGGGGAGAAAAGTTTTATTTGACTTACACATCCTGGTGGCCATCATTGAGGGAAGTCAAGACAGGAACATGAAGCACTTAACTGGAATAGAAGCCATGGAAGGACGTTGCTCATTGGTTTGCTCCCATGGCTCACTTAGTTTGCTTTCTCATACATCTCATACATCATCACCTGCCCAGGGATGGCACCGCCCACAGTGGCATGAGCTCTGGTCCATCAATCATTAATCAAGAAAAAGGCCAACATGATAGAAGCACTTTCTCAATTGAGGTTCCCTCTTCCCAGATGCCCCTAGTTTGTATCAAATTTATAAAAACAACAACGACAAAAAAGTGGGCTTCAGCTCTGGAGACATAAGCTGTGAACTTTTAGAGATTTCCTAAGGGCTTAGATTCTCGTTGGAAGAGCATGATCTCATTAGCTGGACAAGCCTAAATTCTCTTCTTTGTAAGTCAATCTAAGGTCACGGAGATCTTGGAGTGGATTTTCTTTTTTTTTTTTTTTTTTTTTTGGTTTTTCGAGACAGGGTTTTTCTGTGTAGCTTTGCGCCTTTCCTGGAGCTCACTTGGTAGCCCAGGCTGGCCTCGAACTCACAGAGATCCGCCTGCCTCTGCCTCCCGAGTGCTGGGATTAAAGGCGTGCGCCACCAACGCCCGGCGGAGTGGATTTTCAAATGCTCCTTTTCTTTTCTTTCTTTTTCTTATTAGTCTTTTTGAGACAGGGTCTCACTGTGTAGCATAGGATGGCCTAGCACTTGTAATTCTCCTGCCTCAGCCTCCTGAGTGCTGGGATTACAAGCGTGAGCTATCATGCCTGGCCCAAATGCCCTTCCTTGCACCACTGTTTCACCTCAACCCTGTGCCCATCAGCATCAGGGATTGGTTTACTGTTTCGTTCGCAAGATATAGCACGAACACCACCAGATTTAGTTTTGTTTCCATACCAGGGATGAGGACTTCCCTAGGAAGCAGCTGCCATGTAGTGAATGAATAGCTGCCCCAATTACTGTCATTCTATTCCACTACTCGAAGAGTGGCCTATCAGATGTTAGTTAAGTAATGACAGCCTATGTTTTCTGTTATAGTTGGATGTCTTTGAGCTCAGGACTGGGGAGTAGCTCTTTATGTTTGTCTTCTATCCCTCCTCCTCCCCATTTACTTCTCCCTTCCCCTCTCTTTCTCCATTTCCTACATCGACAGGACATGCAAACTAGTTGGAGGCTTTTCCATTTGGCTATCTGAGCAAGCTCTGCCAAGTATGGAGGCAGAGACCAGCTAGTCAGGATCAAACACATTTCAGCCATTGGGAACCTGAGCATGATGACTCAAAGCTATCTCGTGTCTTTCAGACAGGCAGTTTAGGAGGACCTCGAGGGCCTGATATCCCCTCTGCCTACATAGAGTCTGAGGACCAGAGGGAACAACCCAAGGAATGAGGCAAAGATGAAGAGAGTATTTGTCGCCATCTTACTAATCACAAGGCAAGAGAGCATAGTCCATGAGCAAGAACTGCGCTCTCTGGGAGTGGCTAGGCCCAGTTTTACGCCTATCAGTCCACTTAATATTTAAGCAGTTTTCAGAGAGCAGGGGCCTTCCAGCCTGAGTTGGGACCTAATCCTCTGACAGGTTTTCACTGAATTCTTCTGCTGTGGAAAAGATCTCGCTCCTATTCTCCCAGTTCTCTTCTATAAATGGACCAACAATTCAAGCCTCCCAAGCCTATCACTTTCTCCAGACTTGTTCTGCAGAGTAGGCCATGCCATCAAAAGACCTCCAGTCTGAGAACTTGCTGCCCAGTTCCTGCATATTCAAAAGCTTAGTCACTAAGAGCACAGTTCCCTCTTGCCCGGCTAAATCGAAGGCTTCTCTCATCATCAGGAATCTCTCCATCCATACATGCTTTCAGTTTCACAAACTATGTTTCTAGTCATCATGTCATTACTTTGGCCAAGTACTTCTGTGAAATGTCAACCCAGCCTTGCTCCTACAGAAGTGGAGTCTAAGGAGTAGAGTGCCAAAAAGGATCCAACATGTTCCCATTGAATACTCTACTTCAGTTTCATGATGATATTGGAGAGGAATATTCATTTTAGTTAAGAAAATGTCTGGTGTTAGGGGTGGGCAAGATGGCTCAACAGGTTGCCTTCAGACCTGACAACCTGAGTTTAATCCCCAGGACACACATAGTGGAGAGAGAGCCAACTCTGGCAAGCGGTCCTCTGACCTCCATACATCCACTGTTGTATACCCCTGCCCCACATAAATAAATACTAAAATTTTAAAAACTAAAAATGTATAGTGTTATATTCTGATTCCCAGAGCAACACTTTTTTAAAACTTTCTTCATTTTTACTATTTCTTTGAAAATTTTATGAAATGTGTTTTGATCATAGTGACCCCCATCTCCTTTTAGATCCAGCTCTCTTTCCCTCCCCATCTATCTTTTTTAATCAATCAAGTTCAGTTTGTGCTACCCATAAACTCTTGGATGTGTGGCCTTTCACTGGACTGTACTCAATCTACCAGGGGCCAGATCCTTAAAGAAAGCTCTCATTCTCTCTCTCTCTCTCTCTCTCTCTCTCTCTCTCTCTCTCTCTCTCTCTCCATCTATCAATCTATCAATCTATCAATCGCTAATAGCTCCCCACTACAGATGAGACTTCACACCCATCTCCCTCTCCATGTTGAGACCTTTGTCTGGCTTGAGCTAGCACAGGTTTTGCGTGCACTATCACAACTGCTGTGAGTGCATATGTGCAAACGCCTGCTGTGTCTGAAAAACATTCTTTCCCTCTGTAGTCATCCACTGCCTCTGGCTTCTGCAAAGATTTCTGATCCTTAGAAGGAGGGGATGTGACAAAGTTGTCCCATTCAGGGCTGCTAATCCCAGTCTCTCATTCTCTGCGACCTTGACCTGTTTCAGGTCTCTGTGTTAATTGCTATCTAATGCAGAAAGAAACTTCTCAGAAGAGTGTTGAGAGATGGACTAACCAAAGGATATAATGATAAACCATCAGGAATCTGTTTAATAATATGCCGATTTAGCTGAATAATAGCAGTAGCATGCTTAATGTAGGATATTTGAAATATTTGAAATCACTGTCTCCTAGTGATGGGGAAGCCTCAAAGATCTGCCTTGGCAAAGGACAGCAGATCACATCGACGTCTTCAGCCATTTGCCCCAAGCCTCTGAATAACCTGGTTTGATTCCAAAAATAAGAAAAAGGAAAATACAAGACAACACAAGGAAGAAAACAATTTAATTCTCTGAAATCTATCATTTAGCATAAGCATCGTTTCCTTCTAGACTTTTCTAATAGTATACATAACAGCTACAGTAATAACTGATAATATTTAATGATACTTACTGTGAAGCACTGCACTGAGGAGTTTGTATTTATTATCTAATTTCAGTATTAGCAAAACCCCTAGGTGGCACATAGCAGCATTATTCTCCTTATTAAAACTGATGAACTGAGGTAGAGAGCAGTGAAGTTGTTTAACAAAATTTAGCACAGTGGACATTAGAATCTGATTGCAAAAAACCTATCTCTTGAGCCCTTCTCCTGCCATGTGCTACGGAAATGTTTACTACCTATTTCTACTACAGTAAGGGAAGCAGACGATGTCAAAATTTGTCTTGAAAATACTCACTTATCCTTCTTTGCCACACACATTCCTGCTCAACATAGCTACAGAACCTTAGACATGTTTCTCCTTTAGGGAGTGGGGTAGAATCTGCAAATCAGCGTCATATTATACAAAAGGGAGAGCAAGGAAGGAAATTAGGGAGCGGATGAGAATGTATGCAAGTTGAAGAAAGCTAGCTGAGTAAACCACAGGAGGCCTGTATCTTCCTCGACCTGTTGACAGTTTGGACAGGGATTCTTCCAGCTCACGTGACTAGAACTCCAACATTGATCAAGTGAACAGATTAACTAGCACTGAAAGACTATGATTAGCTTACAGCAAGGACAACGGTGCTCTTCTCCTTCTCCAATGACCAGTCCCAGTTCTGTCTAGGGAAGTATAAATGAAAGTCATCTAGAGGACTTTTGGGAAAGATTTACATCCCCACCTGGTGACCCAGATGGCTGTATGTCTCATTGGGGATATGATATTCAGCGTCAACAGAGAATAGGAAACCCTTGCGGCTGGGTGGAACAGGTTAAAATCACTACTAACACCATATTTAAGCCTAAAAATATGGGAAGAGTTAGATGGACAAATTAAAGATAGAGAGAAGGATTCCATGAAGATAGAGAGAAGGATTCCATAAAGATGCAGAAGTAAATGAGCTTGGCTCGGATATGAAATACCCTGATCACTCTAACAAAGATCATGTGCTCATCAATAACAAGTTTGGAATGGAATCTATTACTGCCAGAAAAAGAGAGAAAGGGCACTAGGTGGATGGAAAAAAATAGGTATCTATTATTAGGATCATACACTATTCATAGTTTTCATTCCCTCCCCATATGCTGTTTGTTTTGAGGGATGTATCAAATACCCACACCCACTTCCTCCAAGAACAACATCACTTCTAGCCATAGAGGAAGGATCCTGACAGTCATGTTGTACAGCCATGCTGTAACCCTCACCTTGGACCAAACTGTCTAAATCCTATTAAATCCCTAGTCCAAGCCAGGAACAGCAGATTCCATCCTGACAACTTGCAATCAGATAATCGAGGCCCTAATCAGTCTCGATTACTTTCGGAAATCTAATAGCAGCTATATATTTTTTCAAATTAATGGGAAAGGAAAGAAATCAGGACTGCAAAGAGAAGATGAGTGGCTGTGGAGAGATAAAAGACCACATGGAACAAGGTGATTATAAGCAACAGACCTGCCTTGGTTCCTGACCACTTTCTAGTTTGGGGCTTTCGTCCCTCCCAAAGCATGGTTTTTCTTACTGACCTTGCATTGCATGAAGCTCCCTGAACCTTAAAACTTTTTGTTGTTGTTTGTTTTTTGTTTTTTGAGACAGGGTTTCTCTGTGTAGTCCTGGCTGCCCTGGAACTCTCTCTGTAGACCAGGCTAGCCTCAAACTCACAGAGATCTGCCTGCTTCTGCCTCCCGAGTGCTGGAATTAAAGGTGTGTACCACCACCACCTGGCTCATAACCTTTTAACTAAATTAGCTCAAATAGGTCTCTGCTAACAACCACAGGAAGCACCGATACTACACTGTTGAGTCATCAGAGCAAGTGAAGTCAATGTGTTTGTTTTACAGGGGAGGCCTTTGGAGGGGTTTTCTGGTCAAGTGTGCCTAATGTGCTCTGCTATCTTGGGAACTCACAGATCTTTACTGGACCCAAGTCTGAAAAAATATCTTGGTGTAATCTCTGTATTTCTTGGAATCATTGAATTAAAAACCCATTTAAAACCCCAGGAATGGGCATTTTGTCTTTCTTCCTAATAGAAAGCATTCCATGACAATAGGTAGGCTCAGTGGGATCCTTCTCTGTACTCACACAGCTCACCTGGGACTCTGTACTCTTCTAACACGACAGCATTTCTATTAGGTTGAAGTTTCCCTATGCTTTCACACATTGTGGGAAGTGACCTGCCCACATCAAGTGCTTAATAAATACACACTGAATGAAAGCAGGAGTGGTGATACAGACTTGTAATCACAGCACTTGGAAGACTGAGACAGGAGGATCACCACAAGTTCAAATCCAACCTTGCTATGTATCAAGATGGAAGGAAGGTAGAAAGGAAGGAAAGAAGGAGATGTGTGTGTGTGTGTCTGTGTGTGTGTGTGTATGTATGTATGTATGTATGTATATGTGTGTATATATACATGTATGGATAAATAGCATTATAAATAGGTATAAACCTGTCACTCCATAAGTCAGGAGGCTGAAACAAAAAGACTGGGAATGTAAGACCAGCGAAGGATGCACAGTGGGTTCGAGGCCAAACTGGACTCCATGCTAAGACCTTATTTCAAAAATGAATTTTTAAAAAAGGTTTGATGTTTTTTCCTGACTATGTCCTGTGTGAAAGATCCACATGGAACTGTTAGAGCCATGAAGAACAATGAATGCCTATTGATTCACAGTACTGAATTCACACACGGCGTCTAAAATTGCCTCTGTCACTAATGACAGAGCTGTGTAATAGTAGGAAAGTTATTCCCTGTCTGAAAAAACAACAAGTTGGATTATATTGCTTCTGTGGTGGAAATGTATCGCTTTATGGCATCCTTGACCACATCTTTACTTAAGTTTACATTTTCTTAAAGCAGAAACCAGAAATCTGCACTGTCAGCCTTCTTTGTTGCTATAACACAGGCTTAGAGTCTGCCAAACATATGAACTCAATTATGATTTGGAAAACTATTCTTACCACGGTCTCCCAAGTGTTTGCAGGGGTCATATGCAAATGCAATGGCATTTAATATAAAGATCTTGAGTAGCTGCAAGCTGTGGTGTCTGTGGGCTCCTAGAACCAACGTCCTGTGTCTACTAAGGGAGGAATGTACTAGGAAATGTACTTAAAGGGGTGGGGAGGCACTTTTTCAAAATGTACCAACAATCAGCTCTGCCGCCTGTTCTACCACGACTTGAGTTCAACCCAGATGCCCCACCAAAGCACCATCTGACCAGACACTGCTAACTGGCGTTCACACTTAATTCAGCAGAAACTTAGCAGAAAGACTGTTGGTAAAAATCTTTTCAGTGTACTGGCTCATGTTAGAGAATCAAAAGCAATGAAAGCCAGTGTGGTTTCATCATAAAACACCGACTAGATTCTTGTAACGTGTTTATCATTGCTCTAGGCACTCTCTTGTACATTATCTTTAATCACTTACCTTGACCTTTGGACCATCTGTGCCGTAGCTGCTGGTAACACACAGGGAGAACAGCATGTTCTCCTAAAAAGATGCAGGGAGGAGATGGATGCTCACTTCATATTTGTTGACCTTATCTTCCACTCAGACTTATTAAAGTTACCTTTCACGAACAAGATATATGAGATCAGTCATCTGCCGAAACAGACCTTTTGTGTGTAGTATTAGACAGGATATCATTGCAGTGTCTATAAAAAAAGAAAAAAGATCTGAAATAATGGTGACTTAAACAAGATGGGGGTTGATTTCTCTACAAACAATAGTCTAAGTGGCAATAGTAACCCCATTCCCTGAAGTTGTCTGGGAGTCAGGCAGCTTCGGCCTTATTGTTCTGTGAGTCTGTAAAGTAATCTTACCTTTGTGGTAGATCAGCACCTGCTTACCTTCACTTCAGTCAATCAGACAGATGAAAGGGGACCGAGTGGCTTTGTCCATCCTTTAAAAACACATCTTGTGGCCTTTTCACGCATCCTTAGTGATTTTCCACTCATCTCCTGTATTGACTTCTCTTTTTGTTTTTTTACATGCCCCCCACCCCCGGGCACTTTCCTGCATCCGCTTTTGTATCATTTGCATCCCGCCATTTCCCTCTCTTGCACTTCCCTACTGTGGTCCCTTCTTATTTTCCTGAACCAGAATTCCTAGATGCATCCTAAAAACTTACCCCTATATCCATAGATAAGTGGAGTTCCCAACACTCACCAAAGAAACAGACAGAGACCATTACTAAAATTTACACTTGGTCAAAATGCACACAGCAAGTGATCATGGGATGGTCAGCCCCAGTGGCTACCATCTACACCACCACTCCTGCACCTTAGGCTCAGGCAACATCTCAGGAAAGGCCAAGATTCTCCCAGCCAGAGAAACAGCAAATCTGCTGAGATTGGGTCTCTTAGAAATGACAGGGAAGGCTCAACCATGATACCTCAACAATATCACTGGCGAAACAAGACCCGGAAGATAACAACACCAACGACATGCTAACACGGGAGGGAGAAATATCCCCCTCAAAAAAGAATTACAGGCAACTAAGGGATGTTGTGAGAGGGAGAAGTAGTCCTCCTCCAGGGAGGAGCTCCGTGCTTGATTATCCACTATCATGTGTTCAGTACCAAAATCATGTACCTTCTCCAACTCTTCTATGAGATAGATACTGTTGTCATCCCATTGAACAAGGAGGAAAGTTGAGGCGTGGACCATTTCATTGACATAGCTAGTGAGTGTTGGAAGCATGTTTTCAATTCACAATGTTTTTGCTGCTAGTTTTTGTCAACTTGACACAAATTAGAGTCCCCTGGAAAGAGAAAACCACAACTGAGGAATTACCTCCACCAAATTAGCCCATAGGCAAGTCTGTGGGGGAAATGGTCTTGATTGATGGTTGATGTCAGGGTCCAGCCCACTGTGGGGGTTGCCAGGGTTGTATAAGAAAGCAGGCTGAGGTAACTATGAGAAGCAAATCAGTAAGCAGTGCTCTTCCCTGGTTCCTGTCTCTGCCCCTGCTTGGCTTACCTGCCCTGACTATACTCAATAATGGACTTTGATTGGTATGTATAAGCCAAATAAACCTTTTCCTCCTCAAGTTGCTTTTGGTCATGGTGTTTCATCACAGCAATAGCAAACAAACTAGACGTGATGGGGGAACCCACAGAGACAGCTGAGCTCACAGTGAGCTCACAGACTCTACACCAACATGCAGGGAGCCTGCATGGGACCGACCTAAGCCTCTGCTTGAGGGTGATAGCTGTGTAGCTTGGTCTGTTTGTGGAGTCCCCAGCAGTGGGACCAGGACCTGTCCTGGCACATGAGCTGGCATTTTGGGAACCTATTCCCTATGGTGGAATGCCTCAGTCAGCCTTGATGCAGGGGAGAGGAGCTTGGTCCTGCCTCATCTTGATATGCCATGCGATGTTGACTCCCATGGGAGGCCTTACACTTTCTGAGGAGTGGATGGGGGGA
>CABHPP010143010.1:27697-42052 GCA_902168425.1 Peromyscus attwateri | reverse complement strand
GCCAGCTCGTGCACCAAGGACAGGTCCCAGTCCCACTGCCTGGGGTCCTCCTAAACAGTTCAGGCTAATCAACTGTCTCACTTATCCAGAGGGCCTAGTCCAGTTCCATGGGGGCTCCTCAGCTATTGGTTCACAGTCCATGTGTTTCTGCTAGTTTGGTTATTTGTCCCTGTGCTTTTTCCAGTCATGGTCTCGATATCTCTTGCTCATATTTTCATCTTGGTGTTTGCTTTCCTGGTTCACCTCAAGCTCAAAATTTTCAAATTTTTTTTTAATTTTGTAAAAATTAAATGCTCCTTTTTTCTACTATACAAACACATTCAGATAGTTTTAAAAAAGAGAGAGAGGAGCAATGTTTATGGAGCCAATCTAATTACTATGGATTTATATCATATTCACTTTGTTACATGCTCTGCTCTCCTTAAGACTGAAGCTCAGTGCATAAGTTCATCTAGTATGAATACAACGGCTCTACAGTCCTGCTTTGGACATCTCTTCCTTCCTTCTGCCCTTCCCTTCATTCCTTCTTTTTCTCTTTCTCTTTTCCCTGTCCTCTCTTCTTTTGCTCTTACTTCCCCTCCTTGCTCCTTATTCTCTTTATTCCATTTTTTGTTTCTATTTTTATTCTAGATATTCTTTACATTCCACAAATTATTTTCAGCCTTCAAGCTAAGAATGACAGATTAGTCACAAGCTGAATTTCTCTTTGGACAACAATTCCACTTCTTTCTCTGTGCCTCATGTACCAGCAGAGTTTTACAGTCAATGTGAGCATGTAAGTAACTTAAGATAACTAAGAGCTAGTTGCAAATGCCTCATCATAAAAAGGATAGACAAATAGGTAGATGGGTGTGTTAATTAATTTGAGTGAAGCATTCCACATTGTACTTATCACTTCATATCCAATAAACTTACACTACCTACTATAATTTTTCAATTAAAAATACCATAAACAGCATAGTGCTACTCACCTATATTCCCAACATGTGGGAAGCTGAGGCAAGATGGCTGGTTCAAGTGCAAGGACATTCTGGATTACCTAGTTGATTCTATCTCCCAAACACAGTAATTTAATACATTAATAATTAATTAAATATTAGTAAAACAAGTCCACATGAGGAAGGACAGAATGTAGGCAAAAAGACACCTAAATAGTGAAAGAAGTTATAATGCCAAAATTTTTGTAGTTTTAATCTGTCATATATTTTTTTTTCTTTTTGTTATGGATATGTAAACAAAAATATCATTAGTAGTGAAAGTATAGAACCAAATCTGAATCTCCACAACTTCAGAATAGCCATTCACTGTATAGGAATTCAGTGAGATGTGAAAAGTTTGGGAGAGGGCAAGCATTGTGAGTAGCTACCTTAAAGTAGTCATGTGATGTTTTTATTTGTAGGTATTTTAGAGAAAAAAATTGATTGTGTCTGAAAAACAATTCTTACAGATACATTGCTAGCCACAGCATAGGTGTCTTCTGAGTTGAAAACTATGTCTGTGGCCTTGCAGAGCACTGTTTCCAGAATTTCCTGATAGTATCTCTTACTCAGGAATTTTACTGATAGTTAGGACCAAACACAAAATATCTTTGAATAAACTCTTTTAATAATTCTCATATGTATAAAAAAAATGTGTTGGGATAGACAACGTAGATACAGCCACCATTCTATGCAAGAATCTTGCATTTTCCCCTCATTGCTCTAAAGCTGATCTTGCCAAAGCACTGGCTTCAGTAGAGTAATGTACACATCTTTCTACAGAAAACTTACTCTATGGTTGAGCTTTCTAATTATACACAAAGTTTTCTTGTATTGTTCTTAAATTGATTTCCTGTTTTGCAGGCAACTGTTGCATCGTGGGCATTGGTATCATTTAAAAAAATAGACAAATTATAAAGAAACTGGAAAGAGCTCTAATATATGGATATGATTTGACATGAGCAGGTTTTTGTCAGCAGGAAAGCAATGAAAATGGGATCAAGCCTATCCAGAGAAGGAAATTAAGCAACAGGCGCCCGGCAATTGCAGATGTATTTTACAGGAGCAGTGGCAGGTTTTGAAGGTTATTAAGTTGGAACCACTTATTCATCTGAAAACTGAAAAGTTTCGCCTTGAAAAACAATCTGTGGGGAAGTTACATATAGCTGTTACCTCACCAGACGAGCTGGCAGAGACTACTGCTCTTTTCACATGGCATCAATTAGAATATATGGGTTTACATTCCAATTAAGATGAATAGAAATCTTGACTCTTTGACTAGGTGATTTAATTCCCAAGAATTTGTGGTATATAGCCAATTTCAGTAGAGATTAAAAGTGAAAATAACTGTGAGATTATCATAAAATATTTGGTTTAATAAATATATAAAATTTCATTAAGAAATGTCATGAAAATGGCCAGTTATGTCTCTGGAAGACAATTCTGTTATCAGTTCATTGAAAATAAAGAAACCGGGTTAATTGGTATGTGTATACCTATGTTTCTGCATCTTATTGTCTCTTGTAGGAATTTGAAATATTATCTATTATTACCAGATTGGTGTCTAACCTTATTGGCTTTAGTAAAGGGGAGAGTCAATGACAAGGAAACTATTTTAAAACACAAATGAGTCATCTCTTTAACATACTGGCCTAACAAGGCAAGAGATTTAGAGTTGAAATTAATACTGTATGAAATAGAAACACAATGCAGGGAATTGATTGTTATTGAAGTTCCAGGAGAATCCTTAAGTTGATCCTACCAGAATGCATTTAATGAAACTTTACTATTATAATCTTTGTGTGTATTTGCCATATTTGCACGTCTGTTGCTTAGAAGACAAATAGGCTGTTCCTTCTTTACATAAGATGTGCTCGTATATAATCAAAATAACATTTCCGAGTCTGAATTGCAAGTAGAAGAAAAATGGAGCCTAAAAAGTATTAAACTGTGGTTATGATGTTAGCTATTTATTTTTGATAAAGCCATAACATTAAAACACCATTTAGTGTATCTTGAAATGAGGTGATTGTGTCAATGATAACTAGAAAGTACGACTACTCCATGTGCACCTTTGAAGACAAGAGTACAAAGTTGAAATAGAAATGTGAACGTTCAACTCAAAATGGCACAAAACACACACCAGTTTGTTTCGAGTCCATTGTCTCAGGAATTCATGGAAGGAAATGACAAAAAATAAACAAATTACATGGCATATTTATCAATTTTTGAAAAATATGATCTCCGTACTATTGCTCCATATAAAGTACTATTATTGTAAACCTAATCCCATGGTTTGGAGGGACCTCCTAAAAGTCTATGTTAAAATCTTGGTCACCAGCCTGTGATGCCATGGAAAGTGGTGACATCTTTAGGAGACAGGCCAAGCAGGAGAAAATGTCAGCCAGGATGGTGTTTGGAAGGGACTATGGGAAACTTGCCCTTACTCTTGGTCTATTTGCTGCCTGGCTGTGTTGAGATGAATAGCTTTCTCTGCTGTTTGCAACCATCAAGATGATCTGCCTTGTCTCAGAAATGAAGGCAGCAGGAAGAGCCAGCATGGGATAAATCTCTGAGAACATGAGTAAAAATAAACTTGTTTTCTTTGAGGTGTTTATCTTAGATATTTTGTGAAGCAGACACACAACAGAGTCCTACACTTCCCATTTAGCAAGACCAAGTAAATTTGATGGCAGTGTAGATCAATTTTGGATATTCAAATATTTTAATGTGCTTAAATTTTTGGAACTTAATTAAGTTAGAATTTGATTAAGTTGTAAGAATTATTCCTATAAAATAATTACAAAATTTACTGTCAGGATTTGTGGCTCATATCTGAAATCCCAACCCTTGAAGGTGGGGTGGAGGATTTCTGTGAGTTCCAGAACAGCTATGGAGCAAGATCCTTTCTCAAAGCAACAACAATTCTCCACTTAGGAAAATACATTAAGATTTACAAACTAATATTCATACTCAAAAACCAGAGGCATTTAAAGGAATTGAATAATACAATAGTGATTTTTGTAGTCATAAAATTGCCCCTAAAGAGCCTAAAAATACATGGAATAGATTACATTTCTGATATTTTGTATGCTTTGTCAAGTCACTAATTTCTTATAACCTGGGCATCTCTGTCTGCAAAATGGGTGTCATCATGCTATCCTTAGGCCTACTTTGAGGATTAAAAGATATTTTCACTAATAACAGCTTAAAATCTAAATTGCACTCATATCTCACTTGATGCCTTGAATTTAATATTTGTGAGGGGGATGGAAAAGATATGAGAATTCTAAATTTAATTTTCTGTGTCCCTCTGATATCAAAGGAACAAGGAGCATTCAAAGTTAAATGCACATATTCAATAAAACAAAATGAAAATTATTTATACTTACCAAGGAAGACAATGCCATAGTAGAATGTTTATGTAAATTATCTTAAAAGAGATATGGACAGAGGCTGGTGTCTCTAACAAGAAAGTAGGTACATATAGGTGGTATAATAAAGATTGTAGTTTATTATGCCGAGGGTCTTCACACAAGGGTCATACTGTGAGTTCCTAACTATGGTCCTAAGCCTATCTCTCCAAGGTGGCTCTCCTGTGCAATGTGTCTTAGTGGAAGGTTGGGTCCAGTCTCTCAGGAGAGTCTCCAGTTCAAGGGTCAGAAGCCTGGGGAGACTCTCCAGCCACAGGGCAGATCAAGTTGGCATCTCTTCAGAGTCTCCAACAGTCCTAAAGATGCGCAACACAATGCATTGCTCTTGGTCTATGCTTATGTACTGTCAAGTGGGCATTGTGGATTTCTAGTCATGTATCTGGTTACCTTGACTGAGTGATGTCACTGGGTTTTGGTTATCAGGTGCAGCTTTGAGTGTAGTGGGGTTCCTAATGAAGCTATATTTACATGTCTAAGATTTTTTTTTTTTTTTAGTGTGCTCATCAAAGGTGGAGAGATGGCTCAGTTGCTAAACTGTTTGCCATGGAAGCATGAGAACTTGAGTTCAGATCCCTAGTACTCACATAGGAAGCCTGGCACTGTGCCAGGCTCCTTAATCCAAGTTTTGGTGAAGTGGAGACAGGAGACTCTCTGGGGCTTGCTGCCCAGGGAGCACCAACCAAACTGGTGATCATCAGGTTCAGTAGGAGAGCTGATCTCAAAAAATAAGATGGAGAGCATGTGAGGAGTACGTGTGATTGGCCTCTGGCCTCCATGCACACCTATGCACACATATGCAAACATACACAAATAGGGACAATGTATTATGACTAGAAGAAAATGAAACCAGATTAAATTTAATAAAGTGTCTCTGGGAGGTTTGGCAGAAGTTAATTCATCCATAAATACTTGGGAACTCACCAAGATCATGCTCAACTGAACCTGTAATGAAGAAAAGTAATGAGTTCACAGCAAGACACATACTTTGGAGATGTTCTTTGTTTTTCATTTCAGGGTGCATATACACATCATAATTAAGATCTCTCAATTTGTCCAGGTTATCAGGAATTTATCTAACAGCAATGTTGTGTGTTTCAAAACTGTTCCAAGATTTTTTTCTTCCTTATACAATGTACACTATGTCAATTTTTTTGCTAGGAATCACTTGTGGGAAAGATAGAAATACTTTAATATGTCAAATTAATAAATTTTATGTCACCTATTAGTTTGGTCTTTATTGATTTTTATAAATGCTTTAGTTTGGGGGTATTTTTTGGTGTGTATGCATGTGTGTGTATGTGTGTGTGTGTGTGTTCTCACACAAGCACATTGTAATAAGCATTAAGACCAAAAGAAACTTAGAGAGGTAAGGATTCATCCACCTTACAGTTTGCAGCCCATCAATCACTGAGGGAATTCTCTGCAGGGACCTAGACGCAGGAACTAAGGCAGAATCATGAAGCAATGCTGCTTACTGTCTTTCTCCCCATGGCTCAGCCTGCTTTCTTATACAACAAGACTACCTGCCTAAGGGTGGTACTGCCCACAGTGTTCTGGGTCCTCCTATGCCCGTCAATAATCAAGAAAATGTCCCCAGGCTTTGCCTACAGGCCAAGATAATGGAGGCCTTTTCTCAATTGAGGTTCCCGTTCACCAAATAAATCTAGTTTGCATCCATCGAATTGACAAACAAACAACAACAAAAACAACAACAACAACAACAACCAAAAACAAACCAACCAGGACAATAGTTGTCCCAAAATACCTTTGTAAATTGAAAACTATCAGCTATTATGGAGCCACAGTCTGTTCTGAATGCACAAAAATGTTGCATTTAACCTTTATGAACTCATTCTTCATATGTTATTAGAAACCATATTATAAAAACCTTCCTGGAGTGTCCTTCCGTGGGTACCACCTACCTTCCTCTCTCACTGGCCTGGAACTCAGAGGGTTGGAGAGCCTGACGGATTTGCCTGTCTCTTCCTATCCAGCAATGGGATTAGATGTACAACTTTCCTTCCTTCCTTCCTTCCTTCCTTCCTTCCTTCCTTCCTTCCTTCCTTCCTTCCTTCCTTCCTTCTATCCTTCCTTCCTTTCTTCCTTCCTCCCTCCCTCCCTCCCTCCCTCCTTCCTTCCTTCCTCCCTTCCTTCCCTCCTTTCTCCCTTCCCTCCTTCCTTCCTTTCTCCCTTCCTTCCTTCTCTCCTTCCTTCCTTTCTTCCCTCCTTCCTTTCTTCCTTCTTTCCTCCTTCTATTCTCCCTTCCTTCCTTAGTTCCTTCCTTCCTTCCTTTTTTTCTTTCATGTATTTTCTGAGGATAAAACTCAGATCCAAAGAGCTTCCCTAACTTAGTAACTTCACCAGCCTAAGCAGTACAATATAATTTCCCATCATCTGGAGTTTTAATGACTCAAAAGTATTTTCATTCTTACTTTTTGTTTATATTAAAACAGTACAACTGTTACTGTGCACTAAAGCTTGACAGAGACAGAATGTTTCTGTTTCTTCTCACCAAACAAAACAAGTTTCCCCTCTCTGTCTTTCCTGGAATAAACTCTAGCACAACCAGTCCATGAGATTTCTGCTCTAGTGTTTTCTCTCTGCTACAAAAAATTAAATGGGGACCTTCCATTTGTATTTCAATACATCACCTTGCAGATAACTTGCACTAGTTTCTTTTCTTAAAATTCTGAAGCAGTGTCCATTGACATTTATCTGCATAAAACTTAGAATCTTCATCACTTTGTTCCTGAGTTCACATATTATATATACAGCTCAAGATCCAAAAACCAATTTCTAAAAGTAGAATTTACATTGTTGATTTAAAATTTCATTTCCTCATGAACATGATTGAGCACTTACTATGCACAGTGTACTTTTAACAGATTTCATCTTATTGTACTTCTCAAAAAGATAGTCACATTTTCTCTTAAGTTTTTTAAATTATGCTCACTTGTTACTTAAATGGCAGGTCATAAAGAATTAATAGACTACAACGGGATGGAAGTATAATGAGAACAAAGAGAAAAGTAATCCTTGACACTATCTATTTTGGAATTCATGAGAAGTCTGTCACTGTGTTTAGTCTTTTATTTCTTCCACAATGTGTCTCAGATTTTCCCTGCTCTCAACTGACTACCAAGAATGAAATATAAACTTTCAGCACTTCGTGCTTGGAATATTTCACCAGCCCCTTCACTACCCTGACTGTGTCTCGCACTTTCTTCTGTGATCTAGCCTTCTACCATGATAATCCCTGTACAATGTTGATACTGCTATGTTAGCCTTCTGTGTACAGATGGACTGTCCATCAGCCATTGCTGGCAACTTAAAACTTTACACTATTCTACTTGAGAAGCTACAATTTCTCATTAACCCATTCTATCTAACTTTATGACAATCCACAACTAATCTCTTTCCCAATTGAATTAGCCAGCAATCTCCCCAGGGACAGGACAGCACACATGGATGCATATTAAATTACGAGAAATGGACACATGACTACGGAAGTGAACCAAATACTTGTACCATCTGCTATCTGGAAGCTAGAGACCTAAGTAAATGCATGGTGTAAATCAGTCTGAAGTCATAGACTTGAGAACCAGGAGAGCTGATGGTAGAACTCCCAGGACAAGTCAGAATCTGGGATAGGGCTGCCAAGCAGCAGAAGCTAGTGTGGTCCTTTATATGGAATACCAGGACCCAGGAGCTGTGGTAACCAAGGACAGTAAGAAATTGATGTCCCAGCTCCAGAAGAGAGAGCTCATATTTTATTTACTTCAGGGCCCTAAACCATTGGATGATACTTATCCATGTTAGTGAGGGTATATCTTTCACTGATCTCAAATGTTTTACTACCCAAGAAACCTCATCACAAACACATTCCAATATTATCTGTCATCTGTGTATCTCTTTAGCCAGTCAAGTGACATAGAATTAAATATCACAAAAGCATACACATTTGCCAAGTCCATGGTCTGCAGTACAATCTGTATCTTTATACTGGTCATTTTTCTCCCATGTATTTTTCTAGTTATTGACATGATCTGCACAGAAAAAATGAATTCTTACTCTAATAGATGCAATATTTTCCAAATGTTCTTTCCTTTTCATAATCCCTACAATGTCTTCCAGTAAACTTGGTGTTCTTTTCTATTGAGCCTTGAAATCATTTTTCCTCCCTTTTTTATTTATATCCCTTGGGTTACATGTTTATCACAATATCATAGTAATAGATCATGATCCTTTCTTTTCCACCACTTCTAGAAGTTCCTGAGATGAAAATAACTAGTGTTAGCATCCCATTTCCAGTAAATTTCAAATAGCATCTCATACATAGTGGCCTCTCAATACATGTTTGAAGATAAGATGTCTGACCCATAAAAAAAATATATCTTCTGATTCAAGATTGCCCATTTTGTCTATAAGGAAACTCCCTAAGGCTCAAAAGAGTGCTAAAAGGAGGAAGAACATTCTATCCTGCAGGATATTCTACAGGGAAGTTTATTAAAACTCAGGAAGTAAACAACTTAAAATGTCCAGGAAGTTCCTGAAACTGAGCAAATATGCTAGCCTTCAGCCTGTTCAAGCTTATGTAAGAAGTAAGGACTCCTGAGAGACATTCTTTGTTCAGCCAAGCTGCTTGGAAGAGGCAATGACAAGCCACATGCCAGGCAGAGGCTCAGACCAACTGACCTGACTTGAAGAGACGTTGTCTGACCTGTCAACCTACCTGTGAGTTATGCACTGAGCTGTAGCACTTGAGTTTTAGTGAGTCATCACCTATTCTAATGGACTTTTGGTGATACAGCTGTCTTTAAGTCATCCCTCCTTCTGTATATAACCCTCAACTCTCTGGCTACCAAGTTGAACTTTGAGGATATCCTTATTTTGGAATGTTGTTGGTTCTCTTTAGAGGTGAGTAGGCATTCATTCACATCCCTCCAGGAATAATGTCTTAAAACAATGCCTAAATTTAATAAGGCCTGTTATACTTTATTTACAAGGATATTTTATGTAGAAGGAAACCTAAGAAATTGCTTTGTAGTTATTTGTACCATAGCAATGTTATATGACTATAACATATGATTCTATACAATAACTCTGTCCTTTGTTCTATGAGTATGAAACAAATCTCCTTTACTTTGGCACAGATTTTTTTGGTTAATTGTAAACAATGTATTAAAAGTCACTTGTTTTTATGTTGTCCCCTTATCCAAGTACTTGTCTTCTCTGTACCATGGTCCCTGAACCAAGAAAAACATTATAATTTTAATTCTGAACAAATCTGAGTGTTTTTATCACTCACTTTTCTATGGAATATATTATCTACATATCATAATGATACAAAATAAAATTTAATATAGGAAGTCACCAAGAGTATCACCTTCTAGGGTGAGTAACAGAGAATGATCAATTAGAGAAAGTAGATACTTAAAAAAGAGAAAGTTTTGGGAAAGTTTCCACGCTAGTCCTATTGTCTGTGCCTCTACTCTGAAGAATCCCATCACCTTCCAGCAACATCATAGGTTGGTCATCAATCCTGAAATACTAGTGTATTTCAGGGACATGTAAGATCCCAAACAAAAGCCCGGCATGGTGGCAGAGGCCGGTAATACAACACTCAGGGGATGAAAGAGGAGAACCTCAGGTTCAGGGTTTGCCTGGACTACACAGCACAACCCTGTCTCTAAATAAATAAAGAAATAGAAATAAAATACAATATATAGTATGTCAAATATGTTTATGGTTATGTGTTGAGATACATTCAATGAAGTGTGTCATTGATATCTGTGAACAACACAAAGATTATTTTCATGAATCAGAGTGCCCTGGGCATAGGATTTATTTTGTTTTTTAGTGAGTGGATATAAGAAGGTGAACCCATATCAGTTTGTTTCCCTCTTGTATCATAGATGTTCGGCTTGAAAAAGTCAATAAAAAAATTTTTGCCCTTTCGTAGAACATTTTTAGTAGAAGTAAATGGCACAGAGTCCTATTATAAAGAATAAAAATAGCAGTAGTGAGAAAAAAATACTTTGCTAACAATAAAATCTACAGTATGTCCAAGGTGTGTGTACATAACTACTAAAATTGACACAAGTCTCTGCAAATTCAGATGAGTAGATATGCCAAATGTCTTACAGTCACCTCCAATGTTTCATCTGTGATTATTCCATTAAAGACTATATTTCAGACTCTTTTTACAGATAACTGTAGCCAGGAACTAATTTCAGATTGTCAAGATATTAATGGATAAAATCTGCTCTTACTAGATTGTTTCTTTGTCTCTGTAATAATGTGTGCCCCAAGCTCTCTCTTTATATTGCCTAGCTTAGACTTGGCAACGGCAGGAAAAATCTTGTAGGCCATATATTAAAGAGGCCAGAACTACCCCAACAGATATGTATGGAATGCTGCCTATGAATTGGAAATACATGTCTGTTATATTTTAGGCTAGTGTCCTCACAATACAATGCTGTCTCAAACCAGTAAACACACTAAAACTGGACCTCATCAGTGCTAAAACAGTACTTTAATCTTAGAAAATGGGTAGTAATACACCTACATTGTGATCTAGCAGAAGGCACTGTAACTTTTGGCATCAGATTCTGTGTGAGAAGGAACATGAATATCTTGTTCATTGCAGTAACAGAGGATGAGTAACTGACACTGTTTCTTTTCTTGCCTGTCACATGTAATGATGATGATTCATTGGCTTTAAAAAAGGTATCTGGTGTTTAATGTCAAGATGAACTACATGGTCTAGATTGATTAGCAGAATTTAAAATAAACTGTCTTTAATCTCTCTGGCTGGAAGGATTATCTTTGATAATGATTATCAGGAAGGCCCTTCTGAATCATCCAAAGAAGAGTGTTCCTCCTTAATGAAACTTGAATTATATGCACTATTCTCTTGTAAAACATGGCAACTCACTTCATATGGCAAAAAAAAATGTATAGGAAATATCATATAAATGGCATATTGCTAGAAGACAAAGAAATGGATCCTGAACTTTGCATTCTGATGATTTTACACCAAGTTTGGCGTTACTGTTGTTACACTAAGATGACCCACTATTTCTCTTGTTTATCCTACTGTCTACCTTTTCCCCTCAGTTAACGTGGTCGTCCAAGACCCTTCAACCCACTAGAACTGCAACACACTTATCTAACGTATATTTTGCTTTGGATTTATTTATACGGAATATGCAATTGGGTAAATATAGAAGTAGTACGCATGGCTCCATGCATTCTCACCCTCCTATGGTCTAGCCCTCCTGTTGGAGAGAAGATGATGGTATGTGAGGAAAAAGGTTATACACTATGGACTATGACATCTTACTTAGAATATTTTACAAAGAATTAAACGTAAACATATACAAGTAGATTAATAGTGAAGGATGGTATGGGCATCATTAGATACATAATTTTAAGTATAGAAATACATGTAGCTATTTCCAATTACTTAAGCTAATATTAAAACAATGTAAGAGACGTCTAATGATTTAGATATGTCTATGGAAGGAACAAAAACAACATTTCAGATGGAAAAACATCACATACTTAATTATATACACAGACACACATAAGCATGCACACATGTTTGTGTGTGTGTGTGTGTGTGTGTGTGTGTGTGTGTGTGTGTTTGTAACATCAATTTTAAGTCAGCATTTTTACTTAATCAGTTATCTCACTCCTCAACCTTCTGGATCAATGAGAGCTTACTCCTTTGCTCAGTAAGGGTCACTAATCAATATTATCGATTTTGAACTTTGAAATTTTCCTGCCTTACAGACCATCATACTCTCCACCTTATGCCATCATTAGCAGCTATCTTGAACTTGGAGAAGCCCTGTCCTGTGAACCAACCTTACACTTTGATTCATCAACCTTTCTCTAACCACGTCGCTCCTAACTTAGATCATGAGGGCCTTCTTGGGCTTCCTTAAGTGTCTTCTCATTAATGAGCTCAAGTCTTTCCCCATTTGACTTTTGCCCTCTGTATTCTAATAGACTTCTCCTCTCCACAGTCCTCATCCCCCACAACCATTGCTTCCAGATCGCTCACACTGTTGGAAAAAAGTTAACACATTGTGCTAATTCCACTACAAATTACTGCTGCCCATTTCTGCCTGTGTGACACTGCTACTGTTTGTCTCCTGACACAATGTTGTAGCATCACCTCAAGGCTTTTCAGCTCTCTTCTTATATCTAAATTAACATCCTCCTGAGGTTAAAATCCTTTGCATCCAGTATGCACATCAGTGCCACACCAAATGCTTTGTAGAGATAGCCCAGATCACGTATGTCAAGTAACCTATTCTTCCTTCCTGTGTCAAGTAAAGTGTAAAGAAATAGTTAAACTTTTTCTACTGTTAGGGGTGAACTCCATTTGACCACTGATGTCCACTATTCCTGTCTTGCAAACTCATTCCATTAAACAAACATTTCTATGTTTTCCTCTTTCTTATTTCATTTGTTCTATTCACAGCGGTGCTTATAGTTTTAAATGTTGAAATGAATAATTTTATTTATTTATTTAAAAAATTTTAAAAATGTTTAAATAAATATATTTACAAAACATCTCTTTGTTGTTCTGTTCAACACATCGCTTCATTAGGCAGATGGATAGGCTGCCTAGAGAACAAAGTAAATACCAGAAGATGACTTGGGAAAAGTAAGGTTTATTGACACTTACTAACAGGATGGCTTCATGATAAACTCTGACTGATGAAGTTTTACCCAGAAGGTGTGAGTGATAGCCAGCTAGATCAGTTAGCATGTATGCTGTTCATGGTGGCTCTATGAACACATTTTCCTTGAGCAAGAAGGGTTTTATAAATCAGATGACATCAGTCTTTTCATCATTTGTTTTCTCAGTGCCTTTTTTTTTTTTTAGCAGCATGCCTAGGAACAACAGCTTTGGCTTAGGTATCTTTGAGATGACTTTTATTGTTAAACCCAGAGTGTGCTTAAAATAGAATGCAACTTGCTGGCCTATTGGCTCATGGCTATAATCTCAGCATTCTTTCAGGGGGTTGAAGTAGGAGGGTTGCCATGAGTTCAAGGTCAGCCTGAGTGACATAGTGAGTTCCAGGCCAGCAAACAAATCAAAGCAACCACAACAAAAGTCTCTCACACACTATGCTCATGTTCCGATACTGGCCTGCCTCCATCAACCCTTGGCTCAGCTAGAGGCCTTCAAGGAAAAATAGGGAGGGGTCCTCGGGGACTAAGGGTTTGATGTCCTCTTTTTCTCAACCATCCTGTACTAATACTATCAGAGTCTCAACATGTTCAATAAAACCTCTTTCTTTCTTATCTCCCAATGAGGTTTTCGTTTTTCTTCCTGACTGCTTAAATTGAAGACCACACAAGAATAGGAAGAAGCAAAGTGCTAGAGAGGCCCACAGAAATCCACAAAGATGCCCCCACAATAGACTGCTGGCAATAGTCGAGAAATAGCCCGAACTGACTTACCCTGGTGATAGGATGGCCAAACACCCTAATTGTCGTGCTAGAAACCCCATCCAGTGACTGAGGGAACTGGATGCAGATATCCACGGTCAGGCCCCGGGTGGAGCTCCGGGAGTCCAATTGGCGAGAAGGAGGAGGGTTTATGTGAGCAAGAGTTGTTGGGACCAGGGATGGATGGAATACAGGGACAAGTGGCCAAACGAATGGAAACACATGAACTGTGAACCGATGGCTGAGGGACCCCCAACTGGATCAGGCCCTCTGAATGGGTGAGACAGTTGATTGGCTTGATCTGTTTAGGAGGCATCCAGGCAGTTGGACCGGAGGGTCCTGTGCTCAGTGTATGAATTGGCTGTTTGAAACCTGGGGCTTAGCAGAGACGCTTGACTCAGCCTGGGAGGAGGGGTCTAGACCTGCCTGGACTGAATCCACCAGGTTGATCTCAATCCTCGGGGGAGTCTTTG
>CABHPP010143010.1:0-27597 GCA_902168425.1 Peromyscus attwateri | reverse complement strand
AAAGTTGAATTATATTGTAAAATAAAATAAAATAAATCCAAAAAAATTTAGTCATAATCCCATCATTCAGTAACTGTAACTGAAAACATGAGTTAGCTTTCATGTCATCTCTTTTTTCCTTCTTTACAGCAACAAATTTGAACTTTTTTGTTGCTATTTTTCAATGACCTCCCTTGAGCTTTTCTTCTCTTCCAGGCTGGTTATGACAATGTTTTGTTCTTGTCTTCTTAGACTTCCCAAACAGTGCTCAGATCTATGTCAGGCTGTTCTCTTCCTCAAGTATAACTTTTTCTGTGGATTTTTGGTAGATAACAAGATTTTTTTAGACTATTAAAATTTGGCTGATATTCACTTTTCTACCTCCTTTCCTCTTGCTTGCTTCAATATACTTCAATTTGTTTTTCATTTTTATTATTTAGTTTTTTTTCATACAACATATTTTGATCATATTTTCCCTTATCCCAACTCCTTCCCACTCCTCCCCACCTCCCAAGCCACCCCACCTCATGTACTTTACCTCTCTCAAAGAATATTAAGATAAAAATAAACAAATCCTGTAAGATAAAAATTACCAAAACAAAGCAAAAGCAATACAAAAACATGGAATCTGTGTTGGCCAGCTACTCTTGGGCCTCTGCCCTGGAGTTTGGTTCGTATACCCAGTATCACTGTATGGGTGAAAACTAATTTTCCCTCTCTCAGCTGGAATCAATTGCAAATAGCTTCTTGGTTATGAGGAGGACTTTGTGTCCAGTTCCCTTTCTCAGTGCTGGGATTTTATATGTTTTAAACTTGTGCCAGCTGTGCACATACTCTCATAATCTTTGTGAGCTCGTATGTGTATTATTCCTGCTGGGGTTGGGCAGATGTTTATATTTTGGAGTTATCCTCCACCTCTAGCTCTTACAGATTTTTCATTTCTTCTTCTGCATAGATGTTTGACTTGAGGGAAGGGATTTAAGAAAAACATCCCTTTAGGACTGAGTGCTCCAAAGGCTCTCATTCTCTGCACATTGTCCATTTGTGGGCCTCTGTGGCAGCTACCATCTAAGAAGCTTCTTCTTGCAGTAGGTGTTAACATCACACTTTAATTCTTAGTGTTACTCTTACTTTGAACAATATAACGAGGCCTGGGTTTCAGTGCTGTCTTGCCTCACCTAGATTATTCCACTCTAGAATGTGTGTCCTTTAGTTTAATATATCATTGAAAGTAGTTCTCATACCTTAGCCTTTCAGCATTGCTGTCCCTTGGCCAAAAATTCTATCTTTCTTCTTTGGATATTAATTTTAGATTTTTGGTAGTATTTTTCCCAACAATGTTTTTTGTTCTACTGGTCTGGACAGTTCTATCATAATCCTTTTGTGTGTAGATATCTTGCATCTCTGTGGTGATATTGTGTCCCCCAATATATTGTGTACCTTAATAAACTTATCTGGGATCAGAGAACAGAACAGCTGCTAGATAGACATAGAGACCAGAAAATGGTGGCACATTACACACCTTTAATCCTAGCATTCTGGAGGCAGAGATCCGTCCAGATTTCTGTGAGTTCAAAGCCACACTGGAAACAGCCCAGGCATGGTGACACATGCCTTTAATCCCAGGAAGTGATGGCAGGAAGCAAAAAGGTATATAAGACAGAGTGTCTTATATAAAACTCTGTCAGGGACCAGGAACCAGAGGTCTGTTAAGCTTTTAGGCTTTCAGTAGCAGTTCAGCTGAGACCCATTTGGATGAGGCCTCAGAGGCTTTCAGTCTGAGAAAACAAGACCAGCTGAGGAACTGGCAAGGTGAAGTTAGCTGTAACTGGTTCTATTTCTCTGATCTTTCAATGTTCACCCCAATACCTGGCTCCAGGTTTGTTTTTATTAATAAGCCCTTTTAAGATTCATGTAACACATCTCTATGTTTATTATCTCCCTTACAACACCTAAAATACAGATAGAATTTTCTTTCCATATGTACATGCATCTATGTCAGATAAATTCATGAATGACTGATAAAGTCTCAAGTTCTTGCATGGTTTTTAATGGTTTTCTCATACCACATTCCTATGATTCTGTGTCACACATTTGTTAGCTTCTACTAGGAATAATTGTAAACTTCCTATGCTCCCACTGTATTTTTCAAATTAGGCATAATTTATAATTTTATTTGCTTCAGTAAGTCTTTTGAAAAACAATAAAATATTTGTAACCATCAGAGTTTAGAAATTGGTTTACTTCAGTCAGTTTGTTGAAGTGTCCTGAGGCATTTGCACTGTATGATTCCAAATATGGAGTTCCTTCTGGGTGAGTTGCCATGAAAAATTCAAGAAGCCTCATTTGTGTTTTCTTCTTTGTAATGCGACCGTTTTTCACACATTTCCTTTATTCATGAGAAACTCTGTCGTCTTATGCTTAATTTAAATAGAAATAATAAATATGTACAGAAAAGTGTGGGTAAGATTATCATTTCCTTCCTTGGGAAATACACCAGTGTGAATAATTAAAGATGAATCTCTGCTAGAAACAGTGCCGAAGACCACCTCATTCAGCTAAGGGTAAAAGGAATCTGTCTATAGCCTACCGTGTGATAGACCCAAGATGAATGTTAATAGCGTATGTTAAACACAACTAGAGAGCCCCTCTTAAAACCACTTTCCTGAGCCTTTAGCCCTGCTGTGGGCCTTTGACCTTTCTCTTTTGTCTTCTTGTTTATTTACAGGAATTCTGTTCACAAGGAGAGTAGAAATCAAGATGTATTATTTATGCTCACACTGTCCTCCTGTATGCCATGGATGTGATACCATACTTTTAATACAACCATTCCTTTCTCTTCACTGTCAAGGATTGACTTAAATGCATTTCTGAGCTAATAGATTACATTACTGTTTAAGGCCAAAAGGCTTCAGAATGAGATTATATTTGATGTAAGAAATAAGTAAAGTATTAAGAGGCTATGAAGGTAATAAATATGCTTTTATATGTAACATATGAAATGCCATTTTATTTGCAAGACTGAAATATTAGTCTAAGTATTTTTGAAGAGGCATATGCCTCTAGCTTGTGATTCCCCATATTCCTAGAAATGTAATATTTAACACCCACCATTCTAACAAAGTATAGTTAGTCAAATATTCATTAAAATGCTATCTTAATATTTCTTATTTTTTGATGGGTATCAGAAAAAAAGTATCAGTCTTAAGCACTTTCAAGGTAGTTCTTAAAGTGAATGTGTAAACTTTGTGAATTCTGAAAAATAGAATAGCATCTCATTAGAGTTTGTTGATTTTGAAGAAGAAAATACAATAATAGAAGTCCATGCTGTGGTTAAAATAAATAAATAAATAAATAAACCAAGTATGTTGTCATATGACATCATGCCTCAAGACTTTACCTAGAACACAGTATAATTCTCTAGAAATTTATTGACTTAATTAAACTAGAAAGACCATTTTATAATTAAATTTCAAATGTAGAAACTTAAATATGTCACATATAACTGCATTGTGCCCTAAGCAGATTTGCAATTCTGGACTCACACTAATCCTCCATCAAAAGACTCAGTTCAGTGTTCTGACTGTTGTGTAAGTATTTCGAATATCTAAGAGGTTTACCTTGAGGAACAGCAAACACAGTGTACTGTATTTTCAAATCTTCCGTTTATCTGATAAGTGATTATATTGAAACCAAGTATTCTGAGACAGCATCACTAGACACATGGCCCAATCAGAGGGTTTCAAATATAACAGGTGCTATTGTACCTTGTTCAAATCTTTAATTTTCATGGACTACTCTGAAAAATGAGTGTAGTGCAGTTACACTATTTTTTTTCTCATAATGTATTGCAGTTACACTAATTTTTCTTATGACTATTTCATTGGGAGCACATATCAAACTACTTCTTTTAAAGATTTTTTTCACTTTAAACCATGCATGTATGCACAGATGTGAACACATGGTGGGGGTGTCCACAGAGGCCAGAGGCATCTGATGCCCATGGAGCTAGCTGTAGTTACAAGGAATCATGAACAACTGGATGTGGCTGGTGGGAACTAGAACTGGAACTATAAGAGCAGTATGTGCTCTGAACTGCCGCATGTACATATGGAATTTGTCAGCGATCTATCATCTATCCTTGTATCTGTCTCTGCATCTTTGATTGGTTCTCCCAGCGTGTGCTTATTTGTTTCTATATCTTTGATTGGTTCTCCCAGCATGTGTTTATTTGTCTCTATATCTTTGATTGGTTCTCCCAGCGTGTGCTTATTTGTCTCTATATCTTTGATTGGTTCTCCCAGCGTGTGTTTATTTGTCTCTATATCTTTGATTGGTTCTCTTAGCATGTGTTTAGTAATCTCACACTGACCTAACCTCAAACACCAGAGGAAATAACTGATTCTGGCTATGTTTTCTTCAAAGAATGTCAGTTTGGTAGTACTTGGTGGGAGGGGGGTGAATACAAGGTTTTGCCTCTTGTGTAAAAGGGGAAGAAATTCTTTAATAATCAATAAGAAAATTATGATGTTTTTCATAGAAAATATTTTAGTAGATTCTCCTTGCTTTATGTACCTCCTCCAACACTATATTATTTTTATCATTTTTTATTTATTCTTCTCTCATATATCACATCCCGACAATAGTTTCCTGTCCTTCCTCCCCTCCCAGGCCCTTCTCATCTCCCATCGCCCATCCATTACTCTTACATTTCTCTTCAGAAAAATGCAGACCTCCCATGGATATCAACCAAACATGGTATATCAAGTTACAGTAAGACTAGGCACCACCCCTCATATTAAGGCTTAAAGAGGTCACCCAGTCAGAAGAAAAAGGACTCAAAAGCAGTCAAAAGAGTCAGAGACAGACTCCATTCCCACTTCCAACACCATATTTTTAAAAGAAGATTAAATGTGATAATTTTCTAAAGAATACTGATTATTGGTATTCTAAATCATGTGTTCTCAGAAGATCTTGCAATAGCTTAGGAGAAAAATATATTTCTAATTTCATGAGAACTTGTGATGGCTCAGAATCTGTGAATTAAAAATATTTTTAAACTCTGCATATTTATTTATAATTTTGAGGTATTATGTATTATAAAAATATTTTGACTAATCAGAAAGAGGCACATGGTTTCCCTCTTATTCATTATAAAACAAACTCACACATGTAAGCAATTATAACAATCATTAAAGATCCGTGTTAAATAAATAAAATCTGGGGTAAATAAGAGTCTAAAATTTTAGTCTAAACTCAAACTAGTTTGATTCAACACTGTTTTTTTTTTTTTCATTTCTTCTTCTGATTAAATAAGGTCATCAAAAGGTCAGGAGGAAATTAGTTTGGAAAGTTCATTAACTTTTGTTCTCATACTCCTGTAAAAATTTCATATTCAAGAGAACAATGGACATAGAGTCCAGGTATCTTTCAACTATTATGTCTGCGTGTTTTAACTTACGAACTTCGTCTTCATTGTTTTGTAGTTTCTTTCTTCAGAAGTTAGTTTTATCTTTAGATCAGAGGACTCTAAGTAAGGAGACTTCCAAATCACAGTATTAGCCATTTTATAAAGCAACAGAGAAGATTTTGAGAAGATGGCTTACATGAAGACCCGACTACAGATCATCAGTATGCATATAAAAAAGCCAGACATCTGGGTAGGATTATTGGCTGCTTCTCTGCCTTGGAAATGGCTATAGCACCTTTTGGCCATGAAAGCTAGCCCTTAGGGTAGAGGCTTTCAAATCAGAGCTAACTCAGGTCTGTCCAAAATGCTTGGTTTCTTCAGCAATTGAGGCCTGCTTTCAACCACTGGGAGGCAACCAAGGCCTACATCAATGACAAATATTGTTTTGAATGTGCCTCTTGGACTCTCTTGACCAATAACTCAAAAATAGGTACTTATGCCTATTTTTAAGGGTGGGGGGGTGACTGTTAGGTAGTCTGTGGCTCCTGCAGGAAGCTTTGTCTGCCCAAGTGGTATGATGCTTTGCAACTTTACAGGAGTTCGTTCTTGTAAATGTAAAAATGTTAAAGCAAACAAAACTGCTGTTCACCGTCAATTACTCCTAGTCATTCCCACTTGCATCTTGATCACTTCTTGGCCCAGCTCCTCAGGAATATTTGCCATTTCTGTCCTTCATTGATCAGCAGAGGTGGTGGGGGCACATTCCCTAGACGAGCTAGATGAAATGAGCCCACCAAGTGCACGCAGAGGAGTCGTATTTCCACAGACTAATTCCTCAGAGAGATGGGATGTTGTACAGTTTCCAGCAAAGGGATTTTTCCTCTTCTGCGATCCTCTTGGACAGGTTAGCCTAGGACTGAGAGTGGTTCTTGAACGAGAGATGTCAATAAACACTTCACTAACAGAAGCTGGCATCCCTGAGCAGTCGTTGACAGAATCAGTCCTGTGTCATGGGGTAGGTACCAAAGCAGTGGGCTTAGAGTGAAGTAGAAATTATTGATGCGGGCAGTATAGGTGGGGGGCACAGAAGAGCAATAGCCACGGAAGCCTGTAGGTGAACGTGCCTGTAAGCAGGATACCCTGCCCCCAGCCCTGTTGGGGAACAGCAAAAGCAGGAAGGCCGCCATTCTTAACTCTTCCTTTCCCTTCTCTGAATCATGCCCTACAACCAGGAAGGCCACCTCTAACCATCTTCCTCCCTTGTTCCTGAATTCTATAATTTGACTGGGTCCTGTTCTCAGAGAAAAATGTTCTGCAGGAAGTCTAAAGGATCTTAGCCACCCACAGGTTGCTTCCATAAGTATAGTCATATTTCTTTACCACTATTCATAAAGATACACGTGGTTTCTGTTTTATTTGGTCCTTATTTCTGAAGGCTCTCGTGTACTGTAAGATTTATGCTAAATAAATCATGTTTTTCTCTTGTTAATATATCTTTTGTCACTGAGGTCCCAACAACGAATCTTGTGACAACTGTGGAAAACATACTACTTTTTCTCCCAGAAATGGTTCTGATTAGTTTACTCCTTTTTATTTCTACAGGAATAAATTTCATCTATTTTTACAAGCAGGAAGTCTGTGATATAAGGTTAATTTAAAATTCAACAATAATAATTCAAATGGATAGGGCAGTACAAGATAAGAATACATACAAGTAATTAAAATACAAGATGCACAATTTTTTTACTTTGATTTTTAATGCATCTGATTGAAGATTTTAAGTAGGAGTAAATAGTTGAGCTGAATGCATAAAACTTTGACAGATTGAATTTAGCAGAAAGACAAAATGCAAAGAAGTGGGAAAATTGAATTCTTGCTTTAAGACAAAGATGAGCTGTTTTATGTGCCAGAAATGAATTGTGACTTGGTGGGATCATGATGTGAAAAATAAGATATAAGAATTGTAGACCAAGCTAAAAAGTTTGCATTTTGATCTGTGGGCAAGATTGATCCATCTGAAATGTTTAGTATAGATAGGGCATGCTCAGTTCTGTGACTTAGGAAACCCTGAGAGAATTCAGGCTGGGCAAGACAATCAAGTATGAGGAATAGGTTCCCAAAGCCAGCCAATGCATCAGGGACAGCCCCTACTCTTATTACCAGGAGTCCCACACATAGACCAAGCTACACATCTGTCTCACACATGCATACATTTAAGCAAGAAAATCAGTCCAAAGTTAATGTAGTCATCTGAATAAGACATCATCAGGTGGATCAACTACAAACTGAGTAAAAACATTCACTATTACCTATGGGGAAGTATTAGTCAAAGAACTGACAAGGTTTTGACCCAAAGCAGATATAGCATGTGAAAATAATGGAAAGATGGGGAAGGAATTACAAAGGGCTATTACTTTCCCATCATGATAACAAAATACCTGAGATAATCAACCAGCAAAAAGGAGATAACACTTTGTGGCTCATAGGTTTGGAAGTTTGAGACAAATTTGACTGCCTTCATTGATTTTGTTTCATGGTGACACAGTACATCTTGGCAGGAATATGTAGCAGAACAAAATTGCTCAACTGATGACTGGGAAAAAAGAGAAAAAGGGGACTGGAGTCCCCTAGTCTTCTTCATGGGCACACCCTTAATAATCTGAAGGGATTCCATGAAAGTCTTCTCTTCTACCGCCATCCAATAGCAGGACCATAGGGGCCAAGCCTTGAATATGTGAATCCTTGGGACTTACTTAAGAGGTAAACTTCCACAAAGATTTGAGAAGGAAAGAGTATAAGAACCAGATAAGATAGAGGGCACCAGGAGAACAAGGCCCTCTGAATCAACTAAGAAAGGCTCATATGAGCTCAGAGAGACTGAAGCAGCAAGCACAGGGCCTACATAGTTCTGCAATAGGTTCTCTGCATATATCTTATATCTTTTAATTTAGTATTTTTCTGGAATTCCTGACTGTGAGAATGAGTAGGTCTCTGACTCTTGTGCTGGTTCTTGGGACTCTTTTCCTCCTATTGGGTTCCGTGTCCAACTTCAATATGGTAGTGTATACTTCATCTTATTATATTTTATTTTGTCACGTTTGGTTGTTATGTCTTAGAAGCCTATTCTTTTCTAATGAGAGGCAGAAAGGGAGTGGATCCAGAGGGGAGGAGAGGGGAGAAGAAACTGGGAAGAATAGAGGTAGAGGAAACTATAATCATTAATATATACTATGAGAAAGGAATTTATTTTCAATAAAAGGGAAAAAGCAAAACAAAAGTGAACAAAAAAGAAAAACAAAACACCACACACAAAAAGAAGATAATTACTTTTTTTGTAAATGCCTCACTCTTTATTTCTTTAACAAACAGGGAATGCACATGACCTAGTTTTAAACAATTTCATAGAGCTACAATTCACGTTACAGAAAGCACACCAACTTAAGGATGCAATTCAAGGATTGATCAGATTTTCATATATTGTTGACCATCCAGTACCACAATCCAGCTTTAGGATCTTTCCTGAATTGAACTTGATACTCATTAGTATTTTTATTCTTCCCCTTTGAGCTTTCTCCTGGCCATAGCAACCACAGACATATTTATCATTTTTGCTAGCTCATATTTTCTGTCAAGCTTGAGCTACTAGGGGAAAGACAAGCATGTTAAAAATAAATATTTACTGTGTAAAACTTTATTTTTGAACTAATTTCATTTCTCTCAACTTTTTTGCCTTATAAGCATATAAGAACAATAGAAACACACACCATATCTTTTTAAGGATATTAAACACTTATATTCTGTTTCTCTTGTTCTTGAGCAGACAAGAAGGTTCCAAAGTGCTACTCCAGAGGCCAGAAGAAGTCAACATTCTATGCAGGATGAACTAAGTGATACTTTAATCTTAATGACCTCATTTTTTTTTTCATTTTTCTCCTTGAAAGTGGAATCCTTGAGCTCTGTACGAAAACCACTCAATGAGACCAGAATTAATTTAGAGTTCTGAAGTCCCTAAACCTACATGGACTGCCATAAACAGTTAGGTCTACATGATATAGTTCAGATGGAGACATGCATGAAATAGGAAAAAGTCAGGTATTGAAGGTGTAGTATTTCTTTCAGGAGATTTCATATGTCCACAGGATTCCTACTAAATTGTTTCTTCTCAAAAACTAGGGGATGGTCTAACATCTCTAAGCTGTTAATTTCTAGTTTATGGAATCTGATATATTTTAGATATCATCTCATACTTTCTGATCATTGATAATTATGAGAAATGAGTATAATAGAAACTTTACATATAAGTAAATTCATTAGTCAAATCCTACAGTGGGTTTACAACTAATATCTATCATGTTCACATGTTTGTAGTGGGTCAGGGAGATTCATGATTAACTCTTTGATTTTTTTTCTGGAATCTATAGATCTTTCAAATGAATGAAGCATTACATATTTGCTTGGCTCATTGGATGTTTATTAGTCCTTGATTGTTCTCTCTGAGTCACATGACCAACTCACTAGGGAAGGTCATTAAGGCTTCTCTCAGGAACAGTCATTTGACAGGTGGATCCAGATTCTCTCCAACTGTCAGAAGCAAGATGATCTAAATGCTGTTGGCTCTCCTCTATACACATGGTGAGCTGCCACTCTCTGAGTTCCTACATGTGAACAGCCCTTGATATAGGTTTCAGAGTTGAAGACTTTGAAAAACACAATTTTGATCTCTACCTAAAATATCTCATGTGTCATAAATAATCTTTAGTATTTGAACATTCATAATAATGGTTTTGTAGTTACACCTTTTATATTTAGCTTAGAAACAATGTGGGATATTAATTTGCAACTCTTGAATTCAATAAATTAATGCCCTCTCAAAATTATTTAACCAATAATTGAATTGATTTTGTGGTTTGAAAGTGTTTTCAACCTATAAAACAACAACAAAAATTAGTTGTATTTACAAATGAACCAACTATTTACAGAACTTCAACTTTTATAAAGGCTATTGTATTTCATTTTATAAAGTAGCTTAGCATTTTATGTTCTTTACAAAAATCAAGTGAAAATGTGGTGAACTCTGACTTTTCTCCTCAAAGTGGTAAAGTTAATTGATTGCCTGTATGATAATAGAACCCATTTTATTCAGAGCAACCCGCCATTAAACCTTTATAATAGAAGTGCTTAGAAAGTGTCTGATGCACTATAAACACAAGTACTTGATTTTATCCACACATAGTTTTCAAAACTACTAGGAGTTAAACAGCTGGCTTACATTAATTTCTATACACGCTTCTTAGGGAAACAAAACCAAATAGCTACAGTAATGCAGGATTAAAGGAACAGAAATATAAAAAGATATTTCTTTTACATTTGTATTTGAATACAATCAGTGATCACGATTAAGAAAAAAAAAATCAATAAACCTTTGTATATAAGCATCCTGTTTACTGGTTATATAGCTCAATGTTGAACTTAGCTGCCCAGAGGGGACGACTAGAACATATAAGTAGTTAAAGCTATTGCTGATCTGTTGGAGTGCCCTGTATTTTCCTATAGATCTTTGGTGGTTGTGACAAAGAAACTACAAATGTTGTAGAGTCTGGTTTCCCTTCTGATTTTGTCTCATTAAGACTAAATAAGAGTTTGTTCCCTAGAAATCAGGAATGAAAGACGCTCTGTAGATACAAAGCCAATGAATAGCCCAATGGTTTCCTAAAGCAGGTCTGTACATGGTCACATCAACTAAAAAGAGAAATCAGGCCACCCGAAGGTTATCACAGAAAGGTTGTCAACATTTGGTGGTGATGACGTTATAGGAGCTGAGACTCTCTTTGTCAAAAAAAATTCAAAAATTATCTGAGTGATAATTTTCATAGAACTCATACTTGTTATTCATCTACTAATTCCCTAGCAACACAACTACCACCTGCCAGCATGCCTCCAAATGCAATTATATATAAGTATGTTATTTATCAGGTGTCTCTAACTTTGCTTTGAAAGGAAAAGCAACAATGCTAACAACAGCACTGTTGGAAACCTATGCACAATTTTCAAACCCAAGAAACCCAACACACACACTCTTGAAGTTCAGGATTAATCTCTACAGGAATGGGAATATGTGAGCCAAGTTGATTCACTTTTTTCAAGGACTATAAATAGTTTTATTCACATACTGAAATCATAAGAAATAATTTAATGAAAGATGTTAAGTATATATTAGTAATGCTTTCCTCATAAACTATTTCCTATGGTAACATTTTCAAAGTCACTTAGTATTATAATCTTTAACTTTGAGAGTTTGCTTAGTGTATTTCTGCAAAGAATCAAATGCATGATCAATAATTTGACAATGTAATTGACAGAAAGGTTTATCTATAATTTTTTTCAGCCTAACAGGGATAGAGTTCACAAAATTTTCAGTTTATATTTCAGGGGTTTTTTTTGTTTCCAGAACACATACTAGAAATAAAAGTGACCTTAAGAGTGAAAGTCACATTTAATAAGATGGTATCATTTTAAAAGGTTAAAATATTCTACTTAATTTCATTTTCATGTTACTATTATAACATCTAAATAAAAATGATAGAGTGTTGTTAAAAATACCAATTCCAAAAAATAAATATTTTATATTCATCTCCCACTGAACATTTTTCCTGCTTCAAAATATACACTCTGAGAGATATTTTTTGTCAATTTCTAGTTTCACTTATTCATACAATGACTTCAAAGAAATCTATAGTGTTTCATGTAGTCTCAGAATTAATCCAGTAAAAATGACTTCTTACAGAACCTGCAATAGAGCAACATAAAGCCTTAAATGCAGATGCTTCAACAGTTCACCTGCCAGCTGCTCTGAAAGCCTGACTTATTTTTTACTTAATCCTGATTTCTAACAGGTTGTCCAAGTTCTGTGAAGTACAAATGAGATAGGAAACTACCTTTGATGTGGTGAAAATAATAGGCTCATAAAACAAGGGACTTTACTAGCCACCCGACTTCTCATCTTAACTTTGACTACACAGTAATAGCTGAGTTATTTTCCATCCCATCATCCAACTTTTACTCCATTTTTTTCCTCTCTGCTATTCAGTCAAATATTGTTATTCTATCTCTTCTCTGGTATTTATATTAAACCCACTTAGGGCAGGTCATACATATGTGGCAAGTAGATAACTATGGCATATAAGGAGAGGGATAACGTATACAGACACACAAGTACTCTTATTTGAAAATACCTGTCTGTTAAATGGTCTTATATACCAACTGCATTCTATCTTTCCTCTCCTAAAACAGGAATAGCGAATAATGAAATAGTAAGGATTAAGTGGGATAGAGGATGGGAGGCAAGGTAGAGGAGAGAGTATAGAAAGAAATAACCAAATGTAAAGACCATTAAAAAGTCATATGGAAAAGGAAAGGAAATGATTTAATTGTATTATAATCTCAAAATATGAAACAAATTGTTAAAAGTCATATGGAAACCTACTATATAGAAGCTTTGTGTGTGTGTGTGTGTGTGTGTGTGTGTGTGTGTGTGTGTGCATGTGTGTGTACATATATATAAAATTTAAATGGAGTTATCTATAATTGGGAGACAATGCCTTCCTTTACACTATAGGCAATGAAATAAAAAGCCCAGAGCCTAGAATAGATTATCATTTTGGAGTAGTCAGTCGTTGGGGTCCCATATACTTCAGATCATTACAGGCTATTGCCATGGCTCTTGGTTTCTCTTAAGCAACTTGATGATGAGACTCTGTTGCTGAAGACACCATATACTTGAGTTGTAGAACATGGAGAAATCAAGCTGATTCAGACCTGGAACCTTCATTTATATTGGCTAGTTTTCATAGTGCTGGAAGGTAATGCGCACACTAGCAAGGGAGCAAATCCATCAGTCTTACACAGCTGTGACTCTTATAAGCTACATTATGACCAGCCTAGTAAAATAAGTCCCCTTGTACAGTAATGTCATGAATGCCCTGTGAGTAACTACTTTCTGATTGGACTTAGGGCCCATTCTATAAGATGGAACTTATGTCTGACATTGCCATCGGGGCCAATAACTGGTGGTTACATAGATCATAGACCCTAAGAGAGAATTTATTATGTACTTACTATGGCTGGGCTACGTTAACATAGTATTAAATTGACTCCTAATTATTTTGTTGTACCCATAGACTAATGTGTTTCTCAACCCTCATCAGAAAAGCTTCTTTTAGCAGTAGATGATGATTGGCAGAGAGATGCACAATTAGTCAGTGTGAAGAGAATAAGAGACTGTGGAGTTTTCAGCTCTTAATAAAACATTTATATCACATCCTTCCACCAAAGGCTCAAGGAATAATAATAAAAAAAAAACAGGGACAGAAAGATGGTAAAAAGTCAGACATGACAGATAACTACTATGAAACTATATTTTCAAGGATACAACAGGTGGATTGCACATATGAACTAGTGGCTGTTGTGACACCATGTATAAGACCTCCACAAGCTCATGCCAGACAAACTCCCAGCAAGGAGGTGAAAGGTGGCCATGAGGTCTCTCCCTTGGCAATTGATGGGTGCTAGGTGAAAGAGAATCCATTTTCTGCAAGGATGTAGCTCCTAAGAGGCTATCCAGACTCCAATAGATGGTCCTAAACCCAGGCACATACAGACATGCTAAGTAGACTCGGTGGGCTTAAAAAAAAAACAAAAAAACAAAAACAGAACACATGAACTGTAGAGGCAAATGAAATAGGAGGGGAAAAGGAAAAGTGATAGGAAAGGAAATGAGGAGTATTTGATCAAAATGCATCATATACATATATGAAACTCTCAATAAACTAAAAGCAAAAGGGGTCCTAAATTATTTTTAAGCGTGTGTGTGTGTGTGTGTGTGTGTGTGTGTGTGTGTGTGTGTGTGGTGTCTGTACATTCATGCCCACTGCACATGTGAAGGTCAGACTAGCTTGCAGAAGTGTCTGTTCTCACCTTCTATCATTTCATCCACAATATCTAACTCTGGTTTGCAGGCTTTGTGGCAAATGCTTTTAAACACTGGGCCACCTTCCCATCTCTAAAAGGGTCCAAATTCTAACACTGGAAATTTACTTTTATTAAATAAACTGGTTTGTAAATGTGGAGAAAAAGCTCACAAATTATGTCTTTGAGGCTGATAGCATCATGTTATAAAACAGATCCTGTAGGACAGTTGAGGTCAATCACAATTGATTTCAGTCATAAATGAAAGCATGGAAACATGGATGCTGAGATGAACTGGGGCTTCAACTTAAGGTGTCTTGATGTGTAAGATACATCAGGGAAGTACAACTGGGAATGAGCTGTGATAATAAATACCTAGTATCTGTATCCAGGACTGAGGGGAATGATGGCTGAAAACATGGCCTTGCCATGAGCTTAGCATGTCTGTTGAAAGAGAGACAAGTACCAGCAAAAATGCAGCATGTTTTGGAAATGAGAAGAGGACCCAGGACACACATATATTGAAAAGTTGTGTCTTGGAAAAGAAGTGGCTGGTAAAGGGATCCCAGGCTCAAGTACAAATGTAATCACAGGTGGAGAAAAATGAGAGTCGGTATCTTTTAAAAAGCTAGAGGCCATAGTGAAAGTGAGATGGACAGCGTGTAATGAGATTTGTCTTCTACACAGTGCTGGCTTCCTTTTGTCTATAGTAACATTTTCGGAACACTGTCAAGTGTTATGAGCTGGGATAAAATCCATTATTGCAGGTAACAGGTGAGTTTTAATGGTGAAACGAAACATAATTACTGTGTTAAGTATTTATTAGAGATGGTCCTAGGACAAAGATATTGTCAGTTTAAATTTATTTTAGCATTTAATGATTTTCTTTTTTTTCATATCAGAATATTTTCATAAACAACTATGAAGCCTACACCATTGACATACTTGACATATATATTAGTCAGGTGTCCTCTAGAGGAATAGAACTAACATACACACACACACACACACACACACACACACACACACACACACACACACACACACGGTATTTATAACAATGGCATGTGCGTTGTAGTCTAGCCTGTCCAACAAGGGCTGTCCACCAACTAAAGATCCAAGAATCCAGTGGTTGTTCAGTACACAAGGATGGATGTCTCAACTGGTCTTCAGTATACTCCAGAATTCTGGAAAAAAATTGGCAATAATGTCAGTGAAGGGATGGATTTTCAGGTGACAATGCCAGCAAAGCAAGAGAGGAAGAAAGCCTTCTTCTTTCATGCCCTTTTTATATGCTGCCACCAGAAGTTGGGGCCCAGATGAGAAGTGTATCTTCCCACCTCAAAAGATCTGGATTAAAAATAGGTCTTCCCACTTCAAATAATTTTAATTAAAAAAAAAATCCCTCACAGGAAGTCCCTAGCCAGTTGCATTTTAGTTAATTCCAAATGTAGTCAACTTTATAATCAAGAATAGCCATAACGACTTAGAAGTCTTTGAACTATTTTTAAGTACGTAAATGATAAGGAATTTTTTTAAAGGTATTGCTGACAGATGAAGAAACTGTCAGCTTGTTTTATTTGCAATGTTAACCAATTATGATTATTCACTGAAGTGTAATATTGGAATTAGGAAAGTAAATATACAAGGCTACACACTACAAGTACAGATTAGTAGATATACAAATATGCTTTTTTTATGCCAGTTGTTCGTGACACAGATGAGATAAATTCTTTCAGAGGTCCTGGGCAGATGTTAAGTCCCATAACATTTGCTAAGAGCTCTTAAGCTCATTGCTACTGTTAATGGTAAGTTCTTGAAATTTATATGTGTAAGCACTCCTTTAGATGCTCATTTTCTTATAAATAAGCAAAACGCATTAGGGATGGGGCAATTTGATTCCCTTATTAACAGCTCTTCGATTCCTACTTGCTGGGTGGACTTTCTGTAGCAAAGGGACTGTAAGCCAGCAAAACTACCCTTATGCTAGTTAGCATCAGCTGTTTGGAACCAGTCACAGATGCCTTGAGACCACTATGCAAAGACTGCACCTGAGTCCCCCAGCTCCTGAAAATGTAGCCTCAGCCAGGGCTTGCTGCAGTGCATTTTTTTTTTTGTCTGACATAAGCCTCTATGAACTCTCAGTGACCCTAAAACCCACATTGCCTGGAGAGAGCATGTAGTCCAGTGAATGGACCGATGCTAAGTGACAAGGCTGTGATTGGTCCAAAACCAACAGGTGTGACGGGTCCGAAACAAGTAGCTATACTTGTGAGCTGTATACACAGACTACTCAGTGACTCCATCGGAGCAGCCTCTCTTGTGCTACCTCCCCTGCAGGTGTAGCAGAAGCCCAATGAAGACTTCACCCCAGTGGTCCTCTCTTGCCCATTTTAAGTAGGCCGGCTGCACTGGTCACATAAACAAAAGGACAGCCGAGAGTCATTGTGGTGTCAGTGGCACAGCAGAAGCATGGCTGTTTGGTTTTTGTTTGTTTGTTTGTTTGTTTTGTAGTTCATGATTCAAGGATTATACCCTCAGTATCATTGCATAATAGCCGAATAGGCTGCAGTTTACCTGACCCTGCCTAAGGACACCTGGAAGATCCACATGGCCTACACTCTCCCACTAGCTACAGGGATCCCTGGCCACCAGCTACAGATACCCATTCCTAAGTGATTTCTTACTGCGCCAGACACCGGGTTCCTGAGTGGCCCTCTAAATACTGAGAAGGGCTTCCCTGCCTCAAACTCCGACTCCAAAACACAGGCCTTGCAGTGCTAGGCCCCCAAATCGTCCCATCTATAGCTACTGAGCCATGAAAGGGGAGGCGATTAGCTTTCTGCCTGCTGAAGAATCAGCAGGACAATCAAGAATGGCCTGGGAAGGAAGAGGATAAGCAGGAGGAGAGGAGAGAAACCCAAGAGTAGATGAAAGAAGAATAAAATGCTGGGGCAATTTGGGAAAGAGATCCTGAAGACTTTAGTTGTCCAGGGAGCAGAGAAGGTGTCACCAGCAACAGTGTCAGACCCAGGCTGATTGCTACAGTGTTGGCCTCTACCCCTGATGAAGGGTCCTGATAGCTAAGGCCTATACTGCAAATGCAACGCTAGAGGTGTTCCTTTGCTCATATAAATGCATGATGATCAAGCTGCTGGCAGTTTCTTACATAAATAAACATTCTTTTTTTGTAGTTAATGATTCAAGTATTATACCCTTGGGTATTTATGTAAGAAGATGAAAACTTAAGTTTCCATATCTAAGATTGTCTGCATGAACATGTGGAGTAGCTCTGCTTATGATTGGCAAGACTTGTTAGCAAGCAAGTTGCCTTATGCTAAAAGAAAGCATAAATAGACTGTGGATAGACTAGAGAACATTTTCATTTCTAAAAGTGAATGAGCTATCTACCTGTGAAAGTACATAAAGGAAACATAAATGAGCATTATGAAGTGAAAAGCCAAGGTGAAAAAGCTGCACGTAGTGTGATACCAAATGTAAGATGATCTCAATAAGGAAAAACTAAGGAGACAATGAGAACATCAGTGGTGACCAGGATATGGGAGGGAGAGACACCTAACTGATTAGGCTCGGGGCAGTGAACATATTCTCTATGATACTGCAACAGCAGAAATGTCTCTATTCATGTGTTGAAACCCACAAGATGAGCATCACCTTAAACTAGAGGAGGATAACAGTGATGGATCACTATAGACTCATATGTCAAACAAATATAACAGTCTTGATGATGATGGACCCCATGCTTATATGGAGACAGGGATATATGAAGTGTGTCCACTGTGGCTGTGGTCCTAAAACTAGTCTAAAGACTCATCTATTTTAAAAGATACATGGAAGGCAATGGTGGATTTCTTAAGTTACCATCCCCTAACTCCTTGTTAATATAGGTTTCAGATCACATTCCAGATACCACCAACAGCTCTGACACTACAGTTTTAATTGATCATGTAAGAAAGATCTTCTGGATATGACATTCATTTGCAGCCATGGTTTTGCTCATCACTGATATTTTATTTCCACAGAAATTGATTTGGTAAAATTTTTTATGAACCCAGTAAAAATCACTAAAAAGTTATAGCCCAATGTGTCATTGAAAAGTTAATTTTACTCCTGAGGCTAGTTTTTTCTAAGTTCTTCGACATTTTGTAAAAATATCAATATTTTTTATTAGAGAAAGATAAATATCTCCACCTATCTGGGTTTGACTGAGTTGAATGGCAGATAACCTCCATTTTTGTCTAGGTCCATCTTACGGCTTTGAATTATGAGTTCTTGGTATATTCTAGATATTGGTCCCTTAACAAGGACACAAATTACAGATGTTTTCTCTCATTGTGTAGGTTGTCTTTTGAGTTTGTTATTCATACATTCTGAAGAGCAAATAATTTAGTTTCATGAATGTAGTGATATATTGTGTAACCTAATAAAATTTGCCTGAAGATCAGAGGACAGAGCCAACCACTAGATTAAACATAGATGCCCAGCAGTGGTGGTACACACCTTTAATCCTAGCACTCAGAAGGTAGAGATCAGTCTGGATCTCTGTGTGTTCAAAGCCACCCTGGTTTACATGAGATTTATTCAGTCTAGGAGAGAAACAGAGCCAGGTAGTGATGGCATACACCTTTAGTCCCAATACTTGGGGAGTCACACACCTTTAATCTGGTACTTGGGAATTACATGCCTTTAATCCTAGCACTAGGAAGGAAGTAATATGGCTGGGCTGAGAAAGGTATATAAGGTGTGAAAAGACAGGAACTAAAGCTTTTTGGCTGGAGAGCTCTTTTTGGCTGAAGTTATTTTGGCTGGACCCTTTTTGACTGAAGACTCAGAGACATTCAGTCAGAGGATTCATAAAGTTGGTGGGTGGGGGGTTGGGGGGAAGATGTGGCAGTGGCTTGTTCCTTTGTCTCTCTGATCTTTCAGCATTTACCCCAATATCTGGCTCCTGGGGCTTTTTATAATAAGACCAATTAAGCAATTCGTGTTACATTTGGCACCCAATGTGGTAGCAAGAATTTCCACCCAAAACCTGAGAAAGATTTTTAAAAAGGGTTCTAAAATGGAGCCAAGAGCAACTTCCTAGTTGTGTCTCTCAGGCAAGCCTTGATACAGAGACCTTGTAGCATGCAGGTTTGAGCTACAGTATGGCAGGTTGTGGCCTGTATGCTTGACCTACAGAATAACGGATTCCTGGTGTGGTACACAAAGGTGTCTCCAAGCCATGCAGCACATGGATTTAGCTTTTGCTAGTACAGACAAACAAACAAACAAACAAACAAAGTTTCTGGACTACACGTTGCTGGATGGAGGCATAGACCCACTGCTTCCCATACTCCATGGTGAACATGGATCCCACAGCTGGTGGTAAATGTGCCTCTGCCATGTTGGGAAGCTGAATTGGGTGGAGTCAGCAGCCAAGGCTGCTGCTTTGGCCCTAGCCACGATGCAGTTTAAAACAATGGTCAGAAGGTATAGACAATCATAAAAGAAATACATAGTTTAAAAATAATAAAATAAAGTCCTCAAAAGAATAAAGTAATACTAAAAAAAATAAGCCATATAGAGATGGAAATTACACAGAGAGTCTGGATTATATGGTCTTTGGGATTTTTAACTGCAGAGAGCATTTGATTGTAGGGGCTGCTCAGTTAAACCAATACTTATATTTTAAAGGTATCTCGACTTCAAAATTCATGTCTAAGGATACATTGCTTTGGAAAAGAGGTTCTGCCTTTGTTTCCACAAAAGATGAGAACCTGCTGATTGCTTCCAGGCTAATATGGTTTGATCAACCAAGACCCCCTGAAAGGTCGATACAGCCTCACAGACTACTACAGCCAAGATTTAACTCTAATGCTTAATTTTCTCAGGATCCCCATAAGATTGCCAGCACCACCAAACAGCAGGAAATAGTTTGAGAAGCTATACCCAAATTCACAAAACATTGTTTATAAATGTTTATTTTTATTTAAAGGTGGGGATATAGATATCATAGGATAACAGGATAGATTATTGAATCTACTTTTAAAGAGCAACAACTCTTTGAAATATTTTACATTGCTATAGATTTTAGTTTATTGATACAAATTTAAAGTTAATTTTGTTATACTGTATATATATCTCTACTCTTGTTTAAGGTATGTTTATACAATTCACTTAAAATTGTAAAATATAATTAAGAAATACAGATTGATAGTCATCTATGACAATCATAGTTATACTTACATTAGTTAAGTTTTTTAGGTATACAAAGATATATTTTAATTATGTAGGTCATCTTCAAACACTTCCAAGACCTACAGAACATGGCATTTAAAATGCTTTAAGAACTTAGACTTTTCTGGACAATGAGACATGTCTGCTCCTGGCAGCATGAATTTACTTTGAAGAGAAAGATGGGCATCAAAGAAACTCCATTTGGAGTTTGCTTTCTTTGTGGCCAAAGTTAGCCACTGGGCAAAAAAAGTGTCCTTGCCTCAACTGTTTGACAGGATGCTGTGTGACTTGGACATGCAGGACCCATAGGAAGATGACCACTGCTTCACAGAGGAGACTGCCAGACAGTCTGCAGGGCACAGGGAGAGGTGACTGATGAGCTTTGCCAATAGAAGAGACAATCCTTCAAATTTCCTGCTTCACTAAAATGTCTGCCAAAGACTCTAGGCCTGTAGGCTGAAAATGGATGCTCCAACATTGCAGAGGGAATTTGGGTGACTGTCCATGTAGCTTGATAGCTCTGTCATTTCTAGAACTTTGGAAGTTGCTTGCAATGCACTGCCTGTTTACGTAGGTAATATTATATCCTTCTGGGATCTTTGATGGAGTTGAAAACTAGATAGTTATAATTATAGTTTTCCTTAGTCATGATAAAAGATAACTTAGATATGAAATAACTCATAAATATAGAATAGATGATAGAGTATTTTATCTTGCCAAATACAAATAGACTAGATATTGTAACTGTAATTCTTGCTTGATAACTGTTCTATTATATGTAATTTTACTATGTTAAAGTAAAAACCTCCCTTTCTGATTAAACAATAAAGGAGAAGTGCTGAGGGATGTCTTTCTGCACACTGTGAATATGTGTTGTTCTGATTGGTTGATAAATAAAGCTGCATAGGCCTATGACAGGGCAGAATAAAGTTAGGAAGTACATTCAAACTGAAGACATGGCCATGATTATATCATGTATTCATATCCATCAACATAGAATACTGTTTTATATATTTCAAGGACACAGTGAGCTGAGATCAGGATAAGAATAAGCCACATGAAAATGTCACAAAGTTTATTTTTAAAAGCCCTTAAAAAATAATGCTGCATGGCAACATATTTTATTAAGAAAGGAGAAATATAAATGTTTTCAAAGTTCTGAGTACCTAGAATTCTGTACAAAGCCAATCCATGAATAATGAAAAATAGTATACAAAATAAAGAAATTAAAATTAAAAAAGAAGAGCATTGGCTCCCTTTCATGAATGTGTAAATTCTTCACATTCATAAATGTTTAAAAAAAAGAGTAATAACATAGATTGTGTGCTAATATTACTGAGTACTAAATTGTTTTTCCAAGGCTCTCAAGAATAGCTGATAATTAACTGTTTTCAAATTTAACACTTGAGAAGTGCCTAGGGAAAATAAAGATTTAGGTTTTATGGAAAAAAAAAATTCTCCCACTGTGTGTTTTGGTCTTGTCAATGAACATAACAGGTCAACATACATTTTCCAAAGCTATGGCCTTCAATCTACAGAGGGAAAGTTAGACAGGATAGAAACGCCTACATTTGTGTTGGTACCATCTGACCATGTGACAGAATTAGAGTCTTAGAAAATAGATCTTAGGCGAAGTAGTCACTATGTGGACCAAATATGTTGACTAACGGAGTAAACACACTTTTAAATGTCATTATTACAAAGTTATCTCACCTTTATTAATATTTGTTTAAAGGAAATAAGGGAAACAATGTTTTCTCCCTAACTATGTTATAGTAATTCAACTTAAATAAGTACATATTAACTCAAATGCTTTTGTTCCCTTCAACTTATAGTAAGTAGGACATCCTATTCATTTAACTATCCATGTCAGAGTTAAGATTTATATGACTACTGCATTTATTCATATATCATACTCTATTTTGTGTTCTGTTAGTTCCTCTTACTCTTAAGTTGAAGATCATATTCTCCAGATACATATATGCATGTATATATTTTATATGAATAAATACATTGATAATCCTTTAAGAATAAACAAAAACAAATAAAAAAACTATGAGCATTTACATTCATTGTCATTGATCTAAGAAGTATATAATGAAGATAGGAATTCACACACAGACAAATGCAGAATTTTTAGATGATTTCATGGAAAAAGAGAAAGGTTACCCAAAAAAAAAAATACAAAGTCTTAAAGAAATTCATTTGCTTTGAAATCGCTCAATATTTTATGAATATAATAAATTTTATATTTATAATACATGCTTTATACTCTTTTGGCATTGTATTAATCCATTTGATTTGACTTATTTTAAAATTCTTTGTATTGAATATATTTATAAGATATTTATATTATGAAATGACTTACTTAAGCTAATTCATAGCTTCCTAAAAGCAAACTTATTTTTTCATGATGGAATCTCTAAAATCTAATCGCAGAAATTCCCAAGTATATAGCACAGTGCTATTTGCCGTCTTCATCAGATAGCACCAGATCAGCATTCATCTCCAAGATTTATCCCTCTTAACTGAAGGTTTGTGACTTTGATTAACATTTCTTCATTTGCTCTTCCTGTGGCTCTTTTTAAGACTTCATTTAAATTTTTAAACATTTTAATAACTATATCACTCCCCACTTTCACTTTCTTCTGCATCATGGGAGGAAAATAACCCCTGTTTTGCCTTCTATTTCTATGACTTTTACATTTTTAGATATATGAAAGCATGCAGTATCTGTCTTTTTGTGTTGGCTTATTTCATTTAGTGTAATGCCCTCCTTATATACCCTAGGCACTGAAAAGGTCTATAACATTTTTTTATTCATACACTGATGAAAACTTCAGTTGTTTCCATATCTTGGTTATTATGAATAATGCTACAATTAGTGTGGTAATGTAGATATAATTTCCTCATAATTATTTTATTTGCAAATACCATAGTCCCATTACTGAATCATATGGTAGTTATTTTTGAGTTTTTGAGAAATTGCCACACTATTTTTCCATAATGGCTATACTAATTAATATCATCATGAGCAGTGTGGAGTTTTCTTTCTTTTTTTTCTGGGTGTTGTATTTTTCATAAATATTTCATTTTTAAATAGTTGTTTTTCTAGTGAGGCTTGTATCTCCTTTACCAACAAAAATATAAGAAAACAAACCATTGGTCAAAATAGTGAGAATTCCTCTTATTTTATTATTTTACTCATTTTCCAGTGGTATTACATTTTTAATTTAGTACTGCTATGAATTGCAGTCACAAAGAAAATATGATGTAATTCCCATCATTTGCAGCATCTCAGTAAGTAACCATGTTTAAAAATTAAGACATTACAGGACCAATCATGCTAAAATTAAGTCTTTAGAGTGACTTAATATATATTCACTATTCCCACTGCTTTCCAATATAGAGCTCAAAATCCTAGCAATGGCAGTTAGAAAAGCAAAGGAAATTAAAGAGATACAAATAAGAAAAAAAAGTCAAATTTCCTCTATTTGCTGATGATATGATACTATACCTAAGAGGCCCTAAAATTTCCACCAGTAAACTTCTAGAAATAATCGACACTTCTAGTAAAGGGGAAGGATACAAAAATAACCTATAAAAATAAGTATCATTTCTATATCCAATAACAAACATGATGAGAAAAAAAGCATGGGAATATTCCCATTTTCAATAGCCTTGAAAAAACCTAGGAATAAACCTAACAAAGATAGTGAAATACCTCTACAATGAAAACCTTACAATTACAAAGGAATATATTGAGGAAAATATTTTTTAAAAAAAAAGAAGAAGAAGAAAAGAAAACATCCCTCATGCTCATAGGTTAATAGGTTGGTAGAATTATTTAGTGCCATCCCAATCAAAATCCTCATGCAGGCATTCTTCACAGAAATAGAAAACAAATTCATATGAAATCATAAAAGACTTCAAATAGACACACTGGGAAATTAGAAAGCTGTTGATTCCTGCCAAAGGATGCACCTAAGTGTCAAAGAACATTGCAGAATAGGGGTCAGAAAGATTGAGCCAGAGGATCTGAGTGTTTGCTGTGAGATTGTGTCTCCTAGTGATAACAGAAGCTACACCCATAAAGTCTCACCAATATGACCATATAAATATGAGCTGAACAAGTAGGACAACAATGAACATGCCATCTGAATAGGGAAAAGCCCACAAAGCCTCAACTCCACACAGCTCTACAAGGGACTATAGACAACTGAGAAAAGCTGGGAGTAGAAGAGGTGGTCTTCCCTAGAGAAGAGCACACTTACTGGTTGGCCAGTGCCAAATGGTCAACTCTGAAAACACACATACAAGGCACATCATAGAAGAGATTGAAGAAAATATTTAAAAAGAAGAAGAAAAGAAAACAAAACATCCCTCATGCTCATAGGTTGGTAGGTTGGTAGAATTATTGAGTGCAGTCAAAATCCTCATGCAGGCATTCTTCACAGAAATAGAAAGCAAATTCATATGGAATCATAAAAGACTTCAAATAGACACAGTCACACTGGGAAATTAGAAAGTTGTTGATTCCAACACAAGAGGTTGTATTTAGGAATATACATATACATATATGTGTATGTGCATTCCTATATATATTCCTACATGTATATATAATGTGTTTGTATGTTTATATGAATATATATATATACATACATATATATGCAGTAACAATTACTGAAAAAAGAAGATACAGATTTGAAGGATCGTGTAGAGGGTATATGGGACAGTTTGGAGGGAGGAAAGAGAAGGGAGAAATGTAATTATAATCTCATTTTTTTTTAAATTTTAAAAATTGCTGCAGTACAACAACGGAAAAAAAAATCAACTGAGTGGAAAGGAAACCCACAGAGTGGCAGAGAATCCTTTCCAGCTATATATCAGAGAGAGGATTACTATCCAGAATATATTTTTTAAAACCTCAAAAAATTCAAAGAATAAAGAAGACAAATGATCCAACTGAAAATTACTGTGAGTCTGGAGAGCGAGTTCCATAACTGGTGTATATACAAAGTGGAGAAATCTAGATACTGTGTCAGATGCCCATGGAGAATATAAAGTGAGAGCTATGGAAAAGACACACCATAAAGAAAGGCCCAGAAGAAACCTTGTCCTTTCAGCCTGAAAAATAATCATCAGAGCTCCCACATCTATGGCTCAAAGAGCATCACAGAAGAGGGGGCTGGAGAGATTGTCAGAGCCAGAAACCCAGGAAGCCTGTTGTGAAAAAGTCTCTCTTAGAAATGGCTGCATAAACAAGACCGTAGTAATGGCAATATCAATGGACATACTAACAAGGAAGGAGGATAATATCAGAGGGTCCTGTCCCTAGACACAGAACTACAGGCAGCTAATGACTGATGTGAGAGGGAGAATTAGCCTCTCCTGGGGATTAGCCCTCTTACTGGTTGTCTGATGCAGAGTGTTCTTCGCTGATACCATATACAAAAAAGGAACAAAAATGGATTCAGTACGTTATATATGTGTGTGTGTGTACTTAGATATAGATCTATGTATGTGCATACACACACACACACACACACACACACACACACACACACACACATAATTGTATGTAACAAATGTAATCAAAGAAAAAGAGGGCATCAACCTGAGAGGGAAGGGACATGGTAGGTGTTTAAGAGATGGTATCTGAGAGAGGGTAGAGGGAGGAAAGGAAAGCGGAAAGGGGTACAATTCCATTTGGATTAAAAACATATTTTAAAACTTTCAAAATGAACCAAAGCTGCTGAGACTTTTATCTTGAACTCTTAACCTCCAGAAATGTGAGCCAATACATTTTTTTTAAATGACTCACTTTGTTTTACTGAGGGTCCCGTCCCTAGACACAGAACCTCAGTAGCCTCAAAAAAAATTCATATATTAGTATCTTTTAAAATTTCATTGTAGAAACATTAACTTTAAAATCTAACCATACATGGTATTAATTTTATCATATTAAGCTTCAATTGCTAATAACTAGTGATATTAGTGTCGGGTAAACATTATTTTTAAACACGAATGTGTAGATAAGCCAGAACACTTTTTATGACTTTTCTTTAATATTTGTTATTGCATGTTATAATTATTTTTCTTTGATCATTTATTCTTGAATTCCAGTGATGAAGTTTTTTTCTCAAACACTTTGAGAAAAATTGTGTGAGAATTCTTGTCAACCACATCGTCAGCTTCAACGTATCTATGCAGTGCCGTAGTTAACCCATTGCAAGCTGCCCTGAAGTAGCGCTGACATTGATTCATCTGTCATGACAGGTTGAGGATACAGACAGAATCAGAATATCACTGTCCTTCATGGGACCTAGCACTAAAACAGTGTGAAGAATAGAGGAGAAATACACTTTGATACGAGTACAATTCAAAAATTTTCTGATCTTGGATTAATAAAATGTAACTATAAAATTTGGCTCTAATATAACAAAAATTCTGAATTTTGAGAAACACCACATATGAGTCCTATGAAACGGCAAAGCAGGCCAATCATTTTCTGGTAGCAATTACATAAAATAGAATTTCTCATTATTTAGCTTTTTGTAGGGCACAAACTGAACTCAGTATTAAAACAGTGAGAAGGTTAGTAACAACCTAGACATGGAACAAAAGGAAGAATTCCTCAAAACCTAAAAACAATTATATATAAATATATAATGCTATATATTAAACATAGATAATGTTTCATTAACAAATTATATTGCTAAAATCACTTCTTAATCAACCAGTGTTTTTATTAAATATCAACCATGCTCATAGAAGAATAGAATTACCCTTCTGTTATTTTCTGAAAGCTATGACAAAAACATTGCTGTTTCAGCTGGAGGTTATGGAGCATGCAGCCAAATCCCCATAGGAAATGGACTAGTGTACAGACGTATTAGGCATAAAGAAGAAAACCACTGTGTCTTCCAGGCTTTAGGATGTTTAGTTATAGGGTAGCTTTTTAAATTTTGAAATTATCACTCACTTTCATTTCTCATTTTTTT
>CABHPP010143009.1:0-42570 GCA_902168425.1 Peromyscus attwateri | reverse complement strand
TTTTTATTTTTGTTAGGTAATATTATTTCCTTCTTGGGTCTCTGAGAGAGTTGAAGATTAGTCATAGTCAAAGTTTAATTAGTCATAGCTAAAGATTAATTAATTATAGTTAAAGATTAGTTAGGATAAAAAGGAATTAGGTACATTTTGGACTTACCAAAATAGGATAAGTAATGGAATTATTTTCTCTGAATTTGTCAAATACAAATGGACTAGACATTGTTTAGGTTTTCATCACTTGTATATATTGTATATAGTTATTGTACTTTTGTATATAGTTTTTCTTATATTAGTTACAACTTTCTTTTTTTCTTTTTATTAAATTAGAAAGGGGAAATATAGTGGTATTCTATTTGTACTGAATTGTGATTTTATTTGTATGTTAATAAATAAAGTTGCTTAGGGGTCAGAGCTATTAGCAAGCCATAGCGAAAGCCAGGGCGGTGGTGGTGCACGCCTTTAATCCCAGCACTTGGTAAGCAGAGCTAGGTGGATCTCTGTGTGTTCAAGGATACAGCTAGCATTGGAGACACACGCCCTTGATCTCAATACCAACCATAGAAAACGTGGGAGGTCTGGACAGAGAGGCAGTGACGAGACAGCCACGTAGTTGTGTTTATAACCAATGAGAAGGAAGAACCAGAACTCTTTATAAATCAGACGCACAGGAAGTAGCTCCCTTTTCGGAGAGCTCTCTTGGCGGAAGAAGCTAGCTAGCGGAAAGCGGGTAAGCTTCGGCTCTGACCTCTTGGGCTTTCACCTTTACATTGGCTCTGTGTTTCTTATTTAATAAGGCGGTCGGTTACATCTACAAATAGATACCCCAAAAATATAACAAAATGCTAATAACATCAATTTCATATTGTTTAGAAAGACAAGAATTAAGAAGTCTACCAAGATTCCCAGGGACTGTGACCAAGGTGAAGTAGGAGAATTCCTAATGTAATCTTGGTGTCTATATAAGTAGATATGACACATTTCAAAAAATAAATTAAGGCAGATATGTACAAATAGAGAACAAATTTTAAGATAAGTATTGCATTATGCTTTTCCATATTGAGAAAATAGATATTTATAATAGTGTTCAGCTTATTCTTGCTATGGATTGTGAATATTTTTTCTTTAAGAAACCAGGAAAATGAATTGAGATACCCACATAAGATAAAATTAAATAGTCAATAACTATCATCTTATCAATGGGGATGGACCTTACCAACATTGTTCAGTGAACAGACCTTCTTGAAGAAACATTCTTATGAAATTAGATCATATTTTAATATAAATTTTAAATTAGTAGATTAAATGAAAGAATCCCAGCCAGGAACAACCATCCTGAGGGAAGTAACCCAGACCCAATGACAAATATTGTGTGTTTTCTTTTATATGTGAGAGTTAGGTTTCAGGGTTTTGAAAATGTGCTGCAATGCAAATAACCACAGAGGTTAGGAAGCTAGTAAGAGACCAGAGAGAGGAAGATCTTCAAAGGCAGAGGAAATAAAGCATAGTTTTACAAAGAGATAAAGGGGAAACTAGAATAGGAGGATTAATTGAGATAGGGAAGGAAGGACAGGGTAAGGGGACAATATAAGGAGGGTCAACCATCACTAAAGATCTTTGAGAAACCATATGAAAACCTACTGGTCAAGTTGAAGTTTTCTAAAATATATACATATATGCAGATACAATAGGAGTTTGAAGAGAATCATCATATAATGACCGAGACAATGCCTCCAAGACAATAGGCCGAACATACATCATATGCGATCAAACAAAACCTCCAGTGCCTCAAATACTTCCCATAATACCAAAAACTTACAGGCTATTGCCCAACTATTGATTATCCTCTGCAACTTGTTAAGAAATCCTTGTTACTGAAGACACTACTTACTTAGGTCATCATTGGAATTGAAGAAATTAAGTTGGATCCCAACTAGAAGCTTCACTCATGCTGACGAGCAATCATGGGCCTAATGGTACTGGGGGTAGGTCACACACAGTACTGGAGGCAACAAATAATCATCAATTTTATCCAGCTAAAGACTCTTCAACTTACAATAGTGACTGGCCTGCAAGATATACTGGTAAAACAGAAGCACAAATGTTATGAGAGTAACCAACCACTTTATGATTGGGTTCAAGACTCACTCCATGAGGTGGAACCCATATCTTACACTGCTAAAAGTGACCACAAACCTGAGATTAGTAGACTATGGGCCTTATGAGAAAACTTACTACCAGTGTTCCACTAAAGGAATGTATCAATTAAATGATTCCTAATGACATATTGCTATATTTGTTGACTGATCTGTAGCACAAATTGTTAGAAGGTCTTATTAATAAAAACAAACCTGGAGCCAGGAATTAGGGTGAATGCTGAAAGTTCAGAGAGACAGAACACACCATAGCTAACCTCCCCTCGCTAACTTCTCAGACGATCCTGTTTCCTCAAACTGGAAGCCTCTGAATCCTCATCCAAATGGATCTCAGCTGAACTGCTGCTAAAAGCTAACAGCTTAAAAAAGGCTCTGGTTCCTGGCCCTTACACCTTATATACCTTTATGCTTCCTGCCATCACTTCCTGGGAATAAAGGTGTGTGTCATCATGCCTGGCTGTTCCCCCCCACCCCCAGACAGATCTCTGCCTCCAGAATGCTAGGATTAAAGGCGTGTGCTAGCACTGCCTAAACTTACGTTTAATATAATAGCTATTTTGTTCTCTGACTCCCAGAAAAGTTTTTTGGGGTGCACAATATATCAACTACACTGATCCATCACTCAACCCTCATCAGAGAAGCTTTTTGGAACAGATGTTACTAATACAGAATATCACAACTGAATGATATGCAGAGTGAGAGGTTTGGGAGCCTGAAATGGGATGTCTTTAACAAATCCCTATCCTCAAAGCTCAGGGATCTATTCAGAAGAGGAGGTGGAAAGACTCTAAGATCAGATGTGGTGGATGACTCCAAGTAACAGTGTATTTCAGACATAACAGGACTGATAGGCATATGAACTCATAGAGACTGTGAGAGGACACACAGAGCTATATAAGTTCAAACAAGACAAGATCCACCCCTCCCCAATTCACCCCTCCTCCAAATTCTATCAGAAAAAGGAATGCATTCCATAGGCATCATCAAAGAATGGCTTATCTAGCTGCTACAAAACCAAGCATCTCCCCCTATATTCAAACTGGGCAAAGCAATCCAGCTCGAGGAATAGATTCCCAAGAGCCAGCCAAGGCACCAGCAACAGCCCTGCTCCTATTGCTAGGAGTCCCACAAATAGACCAAGCTACACAACTGTCACATATATGCAGAGGGCCTAGGTTGGTCCCATGCAGGCTCTCTAGTTGTTGGTTCAGATTGTTTGAGTTCCCATGAGCCAGGATAGCCATTTCTGTGGTTTTTCCTGAGATGTCCCTGACCCTCTTGGTTCCTACAATCTTTCCCCCATCTCTTCAGCAGGACTCCCTAAGCTCAGTCCAATGTTTGGTCATGTGTCTTTGAACTTGCCTCCATCAGTCACTGTATAAAGGCTCTCCACTTACAACCAGGGTAGTCACCAATCCAATCACAGGGGATGCCAGGAGTCTTAGCTGGGGCCATCTTGTAGACTCACGGAAGTTTCCCTTGCATCAGGCTTCTACCCTTTCTCAAAGTCCCCCTTTCTCAAAGTTGTCTTTCTTGACATTCTCCCCTTCTGTTCACCCCCCAATCTGATCCATCAAGTTTCCTTGCCCACCCATGCCCAGCCCAACCAGTAGATCTCTATTTCTCTATCCCTGGGAGATCCATGTCTTCTCTCCCTCCCACCTTGGGTTATCCTTGTTACCTATCCTCTCTGGAGATATGGAATGTAGTATGGTTATTCTTTCCTTTACAGTTAATATTCCCTTATGAGTGACTACATACCATGTTTGTCTTTCTGGGTCTGATTTACCTCACTCAGAATGATTTTTTTTTCCTAGTTTCATCCATTTGCCTTTAATTTCCTGGTGTCACTGTTTCCAACAGCTGAATAATATTCCATTGTATAAATGTACCACATTTTCTTTTTCTATTCTTTGATTGAGGGGCATCTAGGTTGTTCCAGGTTATGACTGTTAAAAATAAAGCTGTTATGAACATAGTTGAGCAATTGTCCTTGTGATGTGATTGAACATCCTTTGAGTATATGCCCAACAGTTGTAGAGCTAGAACTTGAGGTAGATTGACTCCCAATTTTCTGAGAAACTGCCATATTGATTTCTAAAGTGGCTGTATAAGTGTTCACTCCCACCAGCAATGGAAGTGTGTTCCCCTTGTTCCACACCCTCTCCAGCATAAGCTGTCATTTGTGTTTTTGACCTTAGCCCTTCTGACAGATGTAAGATGGAATCTCAGAGTCATTTTGGTTTTCATTTCCCTGATGTCTAAGGATGATGAATATTTCCTTAGGTGTTATGGTGCCTTTTTAAAGAAGATTTGTTTATTTAGTATATATACAGTGCTCTGCCTGTATATATGCCTGCTTGCCAGAAGAGGACACCAGATCTCATTATAGATGGTTGTGAGTCACCATGTGAGTGCAGGGAATTGAACTCAGGACCTCTGGAAGAGCAGCCAGTACTCTTAAGCTCTGAGCCACCTCTCCAGCCCTGTTTTATTGTCTTTATGTTTGTTTTGGTCTTACTTTGTTTTATATATAGAGAGAGCCTAAAGTTGGATAAGTAAGGAGGTAGGAAGGATTTGGGAGGAGTTGAGGATGGAAAGTATATGCACAAAATATATTATGTGTAGAAATCGTAAATGAATGAAATTAGTGATTTTATATGTATGCATGTTTTGCCTGCATGTGTGTCTGTGCACCATGTGTGTGTCTGGTACCAAGAGAGGCCAGGAAAATAGGTTAGATCCCCTGGTCTATAGTCGCAGACAATTGTGAGCTGCCATATGGATTCTGCAAAGTGGACCAGGACCCTCTGGAAGAGCAGGTAGAGCTCATAACCATTCTCCTAGCCCCAAATTTGTACTCTTTTAGTGAATATAGACTATAATGTTATTTTTTTAATTAATTAGAGAATAAATTGTAGAAGGCATGTGACTTCTACATTTAGGATAAAATAGTAGTATCCTGGGAGGTGGAAACAAAGAGACTCAAGTTTCCATCCATAACCTGATTACAATCCATTGGAACCATAGAAAGAGGTAAGTGATCCCCCCAAAAAATTGTCTCTGGTCTATACACACCACTCTCCAGCAAGCAATTCATGAATGGTTGTATCTGGCTTGTGACGTGGTTGCTGGGATTCTAACCCGGGGTCTCATGCTTCTCTAGCAGGTACTTTGTGTACAAAGATATCTCCATAGCCTTTCAATTTTCTTTTTATCACGTACATAGATGGTAAGTCCCTGTTCCTGAAGATACCCTGTACTTTAGAAACAGAGCCCAGAGAGCCCTGAGCTGGAACTGAGCTAGACACCCCTTCCTGAGTACTATCTTTCATATTATAATGCACCACGCAAGCTTCTGAAGGAAGGAGGCAAACAACAGTCCTATTCAGTTATAATACCTGTGAATCACATCAAAGACCAGCATGGCACAGTCATTTAATGGTACAGCAGTGACATGCATATGTTTGTGGTAACCAACAGCTCTCTAATTGGACTCAACAAGAACGAGTACATGCCTGGAACTGGAAACCTACCTAACTATTTAGTGTTAGTGAAATTGTGCTTATTAGAGTAGAATCTTCAACCACGAGTTTACTGAGTCCAATTTGGGCTAGTCAACCATTCCTGAGCATGGGACCTGCTTTCCTGGATGTGGTTAATATACTCAATACCACTCCTTTGAAAAAAAAAAATCCGATTATTCCTTCCCCAGCAGCTATCACTTTTAAATAGCTTCTTGGCTGTGGCTGATATTTTGCCCTCACTTCTCCTTCATGCTGGAATTTTTATCTGACCTGAGCTTTTCAATTCTATCACCATCTCTGTGAGTTCAAGTGTACATCAGCTCTGTTCTTTCTGGAAAGTGCAATTTCTTTAAAATCATCCACTACCGGTGGCTCTTACAGTCTTTCCATCTCCCTTCTACATATATCCCTGAGCTTTGAGAAAGACATCCTATTCAGGGATGAACATTCCAATGTCTCTCACTAACTTCACAATATCCAGTTATGGGTCTTTCTGTTAATTTCTATCTTCTGCAAAAAGAACGTTCTCTGATGACAAATGAGCAAGGCACTGCTCCATGGATACAGTAATAAATCATTAGAAGTAGTTATGTTTCTATGTTTGTTCAGAAGAATAACAGTAGTAGGTTCTCTCCTGGCCCATGTCTTATCTAGTCTCAGGTTATTGGCATCATTAGACTGAGCCCATGTCCTATCTAGTCTCAGGTTATTGGCATCATTAGAGTGTCATGCATGGAATCCATATAAAGGGTCTTGAGTTGGTGACTTGCATAACATTTGTGCTGCTATTGCACACGTAGGCCTATCTTGTAGATAAAGCATTGCTCGCACGGTTCTTAGATGGGTGTGACTGATGATTACTTTTCTCATCCAATAGCTTGGATGGCATATTCTAGCACAATGAACGAACTAATTGGTAGGAGTGAAGTTTCTAATTGAATGCTAGCTAGATTGCTTCATGTTCTATGCCATAAGTATGTAATGTTTAAGCAATAGTGTCTTCTGGTCAAGCTCTGGGAGGTAACAAATAGCATTTGCAAGAGCCTATAGTGTTTGATGGGTTTATTGGGGGGGATAAAACCCATTTCTGGTATTGGGTTTTTATTTGGTGACATATGATGCCTACTTGGAGAAATTTCCCCTGGTTATATTGTGATGTCGTTCAAATGCCTTTTAATATATGCATGTATTTTAGAAAGCTTCTATAGTAATATATTTTCATATAACTTTTCCAAAAGCATTTTGTGTCATTCATTATTTCTCATTTTCCCTCCTCTAACTTGGTTTCTCTCCCTCACTACTATAAATACTCCTGTTCTAATTTCCCCTGAATTTCTTCACAGCAATATTTTATCCATACCTTTACTTAGAAATGCCCTTCCTCCCTCCTAGTACCTTGCTAGCTACCTAACCACTTATATCTAAATCACATACCTAAGGCATAAAATCTAACATCAATATATGAGAAAATATGTGGTGATTTTTCTTTCTGGTTCTAGGCTACATAACTTAGTTTGAAACTTAGTATCTAGCTCTAACAATTTATCTGCAAATTTTATAATTTAATACTTTAACAGCTGAATAATATTCCATTGTTTAAGTAAATTACATATTCATTATCCATTTCTCAGTTGGTGAACATGTAGGCTGATTAAACTTCTGAGCATTAGTAATAGATCAGCAAGGAACATGGATGAGCAAACATCTCTGTTGTACAGTTCTTTGCACACATGAGAAAGAGTGGTATAGCTTGATCTTGTGGTTGACCAATATTCAGACTTTTGAGGAAACCCAACACTTATTTCCACACTGACTATACTAGTCTGAGCTCTCATTTTTTAAATATAATTTCTTACCCATTTGTTTCTCTTCTAAGAACTCTCTGTCCAACGTATGTTGAAACCTAGCATTTTGTAAGCAGCATATGTATGTGGGTGTTCATATAAAAGAGTTCATTCAATTAGAGATAACCAACATTGGGAATTATGTTCCTTCTAGTGAGCTACAGGTGGTTAGATTTTAAAAAGTACCTTTTATGGGACATCTTCTCTCAAGTTGTTGGTCAACTATTCTATGGAGAACCATAAAACAGTACAGGGTATTAACATTGATCTTGGTTGCCAACTCAAACTTGATGGCAGAACCTTATTGCTGAAAATATCTCACACTTTGGCATAAGGCATGGAACAATAAAGCTGATGCTAAGAATCATTCTTCCAAAGCCAACCTTCATAATGTCAGAAGGTACTATTTAGGCTGCTGGGGGAAACATCATCCACAGTCTTAACTAGTGGTGAACCCTGTGAACTACAATAATCACCATCATGAGGAGATTTTCTCATGGGAATAAGATTGTAATAATTGTTATGGAAAATAACTAATTGCTCTCCAGTTGGATTTGACACCTGCCCTATAGAAGGAAAAGCAATGCTGGTAGTATAAGTAATGAAGTATCTATGTTGGGGAGATCAAAGGCACCAGAGATTAACCTACCTCAACTATCCTTATAAATGGACATAATATTAATCTGCATTCTAAATTCATATCTCTATTCATAGACTATACATCTCTCAGAATTCACCAAGAAGGTTCTTTTTACAATGGACTGTAGTTAATGCAGAAACACACAACTATTCAAAATGAAGAGAACTAATGTCAGTGCTCAGCTACAAACAGGACATCTATATTAACTTTCATGCCCTCAACACTTAGGTATCATTGCAGAAGAGGGGACAGAAAAAATAGTAGGAGGCAGAGGTCTGGGAGGTCCAGAAGTAAACTGTACCTTCTGAACATGACAGCTTTCATGGAGTCGTAGTAGTTATGGATTCTTACACAAGATATACAAATCAGGTCAGACGACACTGTATCATGGAGGAAGAGGAACTTAGAGGTCCCATCCCGAACAGAGGGGTCATGGACAATTGATGGCTTGTGAGGGAAGAATAATCAGTTTTCTTGTAAGGGTTTGGGTCCTGGTATATTGATCATACATATGCTGATGGCACTAAACTCATGGGTATATGGGCAGCACAAACTAGATTCAGTGGGATATCAGAAATATTTTAAAAATTATTTCAAAAGGGATATGAAGTTGGAAAGCAGGTAGAGATGTGAGAAGTGGGTCTGGGAGATACTGGGAGGGGTGATAGTGCATAAGGTAAGTATATATTTTATAAAATTAATAAAAATATCATATTATGAAAAATAATTAACCTGAATTTATGCTTCCTTTCTAAGGTTTGTGCTTTTGATTACTGACTTATTAAGCAGAGATATTCACTGCTCTGCAAACATCTGTAATGTTTAAGGTGTGTCCCTAAGGTCTGCCCCTCATCATTTTTATTTTCTCTGCAAGTGCATTTCCCCACTTTATTCTTTTGTGTTTGGAGGGTATTTTTCAAGCGTGTCTGTGAATTTCTAATTAGATTTTCTATGGTGTCAGTTCCACTCTTATTATTCCCGCTGTGGTTTTTACTTTGACAATCATGATTTTCATTTTAATGAAATCTTCCTTACAACCTATTGACTCTAACAAACAATCCTTTTCTTAATTAATGGAAGAGAATAATATCTTCTTACATGAAACAGAGATAATAAAATAGGTATCTTTGAATATCTCTATACTGTAGGGCTTTTGCATTACTATTTAAATGTATTTAGATGTATTTTAGATAAGAGTGGGGATCTGAAATGAGTGGCTTAAACTTATACCCTATACACATGAAGATGAGTTTGTTTTGCTCTTACTGTTTTTTTATTATTATTTGATATTGGTGGCTTGTCCTTGGTAGTTTAATTCATAAAAGTTCATTTTGAAAATCTAAAAAGACTCTTTTTAATAATATTGCAAAACAAATCACTCCATGGAAAACCATAACTGTGCTATGACATATAGTTCTACCAATCAATATTTCTATCTATATTTGTCTATATGTCATTTATTCATCTATCTATCTATCTACCATCTATCTATAGTTGAAAGCAAACAAAGACAAAGGCATGTAAGACATAAATTCCAAGACATACCTGTAATTTATTGTTTGTGCTCTACTACACCAAACCCTCCTTGTGAAGGGTCCACATAAATTCTTTGATGATCTATCAGCCTGTCTGATGGCTACATCATTCAGAAGCTGCATCTTTTATATTAACCCTTTATATTAGTATTATGACTTTCATGTCTAAAAGTACAGTAGAGTTATTTTTATTCTGTATGACTGGAAAGGAAATGGTAATGGATTTTGTATGTTTCTTTTAGGGACTACATATGTTTCACCAACAGTCATAGATTGAGTCCCTACTCCACAGTGTGATAATATTTGGAGGTGAGACTTGGGGGCTAATTAAATCATGAGTGTGGAGCCTGATTGGACAGAATTAGATTTGTGGCTAGAGCTTTCTTTCTCTTTCATGAGGTACCAGAATAAGTAGAGATCACCAGTAGATGTCGGGTTAGTAAACATAGCATTCCTGGACATCTCGGTGGCTAAAAGTGAGAAATAATCATACTATGATACTTTGTTATATTAGCACATTCCAGTAATCTTTCTAGTGCCATAGCAAATGTATGAGCTAATACATTGATAAAGAGGAAAAGCTTATTTTGACTGACAGCTTGGGAGTTTTCAGTCTGATGTCAGCTGCACTGTTTTTACACCTGAGGCAGGAAGCACATCAACAGAAGGGATATGGAAGAAAACAAGTGAGACTATGAGTACTCAGCCGTCCAATGATAAAACATCTTACCAATGACCCCTAAACTTCTACTAGTTCACAGCCCCCTTTTCCTCCAACTTTCCTATTACTATTCCTAAGCAGCGTGTGAAGACTATCAAGTACATTCTACTTAAATTATAGTACGGAATGACATTTGTGAAACAGACGACTTTGTCATAGATCCTTGTGCTAACTGATGTTATTTAACATTTCCTTCTGTGTTTGTTTATCTCTCAAATGGGAATTCTTTTCTCACTTATTGGCTTTTCATGTGTTTAACACAAGATAATGTCAAAGGAATACAGGAAATAATAGATGATGGGATGGTACAAATATTAGTTTTACAAAATAGAGGTCTACTAAACCCTGTTTTATCTAAGTCATGAAATGCAACATCAGCAGTGCTTGGGGGCTATGGCATGTGGAGCCATCATCTTACAATGTAAAAAGCAAGAACAACTAAAACCCAGGAGAGAAACATCTTCTGGAAATCTGACCAGTAGCCTAAGAACTAAGGGTCAAGGGAAGCAACAAGAATCCCTCACATATTAGCAGAGATGTGGGATGCAAGAGTTCACAATGTGCAAACTGAATTGATTCCTAGAATAGAAACAACTCAAAGTAAATTGAAAAATCCTAAATCATGGTTAATAGTAGACCAAGCTTCTGTTTTTACTATTGCCAAGTTACTACTGTTAGTCATTGTAATGTAAGATGATAAGATATAGAATATGGTTGATGGAACTTTAAAATTTCTCTGTTCTATAGACATTCTTACATTAAGTCTGCATTTTTTTCTTTGAAAGAGAGATATGTTAAAAGTCAAATAGTAGGGGCAGGACAGATGGCTCTGTGTTTAAGAGTGCTTGCTGCTTCTGAGGACCAGTATTCAGTTTCCACATATCAGGCAGTACAACTTCTGCCCCCATGGTATCAGCTGCCCTGTTTGGACTTTCTTTGGTACTAGCACACAAGTGCACATACTAAAATTCACACACACACACACTCATGCAAATAAGTAAGAATTTAAAACAAATAATAATCTTTAATTCTTCATGGTACTGATAGAAGTATAGAACATTCAGAAGAGTCCTTTATTTTAAAAAGCACTGCTGTGTAGCAATACATCTTAATTTTTAAGAAGTAGAATAGAGGTCTGAAAATAAATTAAATCTACCCTAATTTTAATGAATAGGTCACTTCAACAGGAATATACTTCATACAGCAAGGAGTAAATGAAGACATAAAAACCCAGTAATTACTGTACTATGAAAATATAATGACATTCATTACTGAAATTAGACATATGACTAAATTAAGACCTGGGGTCTTCACTCTCTAGTGTTTACCCTCATGAGATTTCAAACCTAAGTTTTAATGAAAAGAACAGAAACAAAATATGTTACTCCTAGTGCTGTTTATATTTAAAAGAAGTTAGAGGAGAATTCGTTGTCCGTTACAGAAGAAAAAGAAAAGCAACTTACATATTTAGGATGCAGAGAGAAGGGCAAATAGGAATAATAAGGAGCAGAGTAGGGATGCAGACTTCTAGCATTACATGTATGTGACTTCAGAGCCCTACGCAGTTTGCTTTATTCTCTCAGAGACTGTGCTTTTCATCAAGGCAACCTAAACGCATGTAAGCAAGATAACGGAAATCTTGGCAAAATACCACTTACTTAAATTAAAAGACCATAGACAATACTCTCAAATGAATCACTATAATTCTTAAGGTTATCCAGAAACATAAAAATTAAGTTCATGAGGAACAGCAGAGATAGATTGTAACTTGGCAAAGAAGTCAATGAATAATTAAAACATACAGAAGCATCAATAAGCCATGTGCTTAATATGACAGCAATTGTTAACAATACTTAGCTCAATAATTTCAGCTTCTGCCGTCTATCATTAACCTATTTGTACTAAATTTTAAGAGATTTTAAGAAATATTCAATTATCTGTTATTTTCGTTCATTCCTATATTGTCAGCATTTGGGGATAGAAGCAAGAAGATTGAGAGCTAAAAGCCATGAAACTAAAGCTTCATAGTGAGCATTAGCTCCTTCTTCTGTCTCTCAAATGTCTCCAAAATAAAAGGAAGACATAACTATTATCTAACATCAAAATGCAAGGTATGCTAAACATGTAAAAAAGAAAGTGAATATGAACAGAGGCCATAGGTCAAATTAGAATACAGGTGTCATTTTTGCCCACACTGTACACACACATTCATAATGTTGCATGATCAATAATATAGAATATAATAATAAATATAGATGCACTGTACATCCATGACAGGCATCGATTAATAGATATATAAGTACATAGATAGTATATAAACATTTTATATAGAAGATTGGTGTCATTAATGTTTGTTTTCTTTTGGAAGGTCATTTTTTTTGAGACAGGGCCAGACCATGTCGACTGGTTTTCATGAAGCTCACTACATAGAAAAGGATTGCCTCTAATGGATGTAACTAGAAAAAAAAATCATCCCGAGTGAGGTAACCCAAACCCAGAAAGACAAACATATTATGTACTCACCCATGAGTGGATATTAGATGAAAAGCAAAGGATAAGCAAGCTATAATCCACAGCCCCAGAGAAGCTAGGTAACAAGGAAAATGCTAAGAGAGATGCATGGATCACCCTAGGAAGGGGAAATAGATGAGATTTCTTGGGTAAACTGTGGGTAAGAGAGGAAGGGATAGAGGAGAGGGGATTGGGGAATGAGAACATGAGGGAATGGTATGAGTGTCTTGGGAGAGGGAAGGAGAGGGAGAGCAACAAAAGAGATAAAGAGATATCTTGATAGAGGGGCCATTATGCGGTTAGGGAGAAACCTGGTGCTAGGGGAAATCCCAGGAATCTGCAAAGATGACCCCAGCTAAGACTTTTAACAGTAGTGGAGAGGGTACCTGAACTGGCCTTCTCCTGTAATCAGATTGGTGACTACCCTAATTATCATCACAGAATCTCCATCCAGTAACTGATGGAAGCAGATGCAGAGATCCACAGCCAAGCACTGGGCCTGTAACATGAATTTCTAAATGGTCTTATTAATAAAAAAAAAAAAAACCCTCAGTGCCAGCTATTGGAGTAAATTCTGAAAGATCAGAGCAGAACAATCCACAGCTAATCTCACCTTGCCAACTTCTCAACTGATCCCGTTTCTTCAAATTGGAACCCTATGTATCCTCATCCAGATGGATCTCAGCTGAACTGCTGCTAAAAGTCTAAAAGCTTAAAAGCCTCTAGTTCCTGTTCCTCATGCCTTATATACTTTTCTGCTTCCTGCCATCACTTCCTGGGATTAAAGACTTGTGTCTTTCCCAAGCAAGACATGAGATCTCAAGTGCTGGGATTAAAGATGTGTGTCACCATGCCTGGCTGTTTCCAGTGTGGCCTTGGACTCACAGAGATCCAGATGGATCTCTGCCTCCAGAATGCAGGGATTAAAGGCGTGTGTTACCACTGCCTGACCTCTATGTCTAACATAGTGACTGTTCTGTTCTCTGACCCCTAGATAAATTTATTGGGGTGCATAATATATCAACCACATGGGCCAAGCTCCAGGAGCCCAGTGGAAGAAAAGGAGGAGGGATTACATGAGCGAAGGAGGTCAAGATCATGATGGAGAAACCCACAGAGACAGCTGAGCCAAGCAAGTTGGAGCTCACTGACTCTGCACTGACAGCTGGGGAACTAGCATGGGATTGAACTAGCCCTCTGCATGTGAGTGACAGTGGCATGACTTGGGCAGTTTGTGGGGGCACTGGCAGTGGGACCAGGATTTATTTACCCCTAGTGCATGAACTGGCTCTTTGGAACCCATTCCCTGTGGAGGGATGCCTTGCTCAGCCTTGATGAAGTGGGGAGGGGCATGATCCTACCTCAACTTGATGTTCCAGGCTTTGCTGACTCCCCATGGGAGGTCTTATTCTTCCTGGGGAGTGAGTGGGGGCTGTGGTGGAGGTGGGGAATTGGGAGGAGTGGAGAACTGAGGTTGGTATATAAAATGAATAAAAAATTTAAAATAAAAAAAGCGTTGCCTCAAACTCAGAGATCTGCTTTCTTTGCCTCCTCAGTGCTGTGATTAATGGCATTCACCAACCGCCAGCCTATTAATGCTTTATTTCCTTCATGTGATAATTAAGATTATAAAATAGTTAATAAGTTCTTATAGATTTATTTATATTTTCCTATGTATAAAAATATTTTGCCTACGTATAAATATGTATAGCATGTGCATGCATGGTGGCCACAGGAGTCAGAATAGGACTTCACTTCTCCTGGATCTGGAATTAGTTATAATTTTGAGCCATTATGTGGGTGCTGGGAACCAAACCTAGTCCTCGTTTTCAAAAAGCAACAAGTACTCTTAACAGCTGAGCCTTCTCTCCAGTCCAAGATTAAAAGAAATCTTAAGTGACTTGTCCATTCATAAACTGTAATTGGATATGAAATTTCTTCAAAATATCTATATTTTTATGCTTTGAGTTCAAGAACTTATAGAGCAAGCAGTAAAATTTTTCTTATGGCAAAATATGTATGTCATCACAGTTTTTGAGTAGTCCTTATTTGGATATACATAATGTTACAAGGAATTTTTTCCTAGGAGAGATCACGTGGGAGAGGGAAGAAAAAAGGGAAAGAGATAAGAGAAACAAAGAAAGGAGGGAGTAAGGGACATACACATACACACACACACACACACATGCACACACACACACACACACACACACACACACACACACACACACACAGGAGAGGGAGAGCAAGACAGGAAATGTGGAAGTCTAGATTCTGCAAAAACTAGGGCGTCGTTCACTACAGACAACAAAAAGAAGCATCTCAGACAGGCGGTGGTGGCGCACACCTTTAATCCCAGCAATCGGGAGGCAGAGCCAGGAGGATCTCTGTGAGTTCGAGGCCAGTCTGGACTACAGAGGGAGTTCAAGGAAATGTAGCTGGAGTTTTATCTCTCCGGGTCCTGCCAAGCCCCGGCAGTCCAACAGCCCACTTATAAAATAAACACATAGACGCTTATATTATTTAAACTGTTTGGCCTAATGGCTCAGGCTTCTAGCTATCTAGTTCTTACATCTTAAATTAATCCATCTCTATAAATCTAGACCTTGCCACGTGGCTCGTGGCTTACCGGCATCTTCACATGCTGCTTGTCATGGCAGCGGCTGGCAGTGTCTCTGCCTTCCTGTTCTCTCAATTCTCCTCTCTGTTAGTCCCACCTATACTTCCTGCCTGGCTACTGGCCAATCAGTGTTTTATTTATTGACCAATCAGAGCAACACATTTGACATACAGATCATCCCACAGCAAGGAAAGGTGCAAAGCTACACAGAGAAACCCTGTCTTGGAAAAAAAAAAAAAAAAGAAGAGGCATCTCTGTTATCACCTTAGTTTTAACTCAGCAAATCTTTTTAAACACTTTACCTCCAAAAATTTAACAAAATAAGCTTGTGTCACCTTAAACATAAAGAGCATTGAAGACCTAGTTTATGGCAGAATGTTACCCTCCTATAAGATAAATAAATGCATATATAAAATTATATATATATATACATACATACATATATATATATATATATAGACACAAAAATTAATAGAAGCAGTCATTGACAACACAATATTCAGTGTTTTAGACTATCCCACAGCAATATCTCTGTCTTGATAATGTGGGTTATTTTAGACGACATATCATAGAATCATTGTTGCATGTTGCTCTCCAGAATTTCCTCGTAGTTCATTTAACTGTATAACAGCTGACAAATGTCTCTAACACAAAGAGCTACATTCCACTATAACATATATCTCCTCTTTGTACTGATGTTTAATTTTTGTGAATATTTGACAACCCACTATTCACTCATGCAGAGGGTCTCAGATAAAGCTAAACATTGTTAATTTCATATCACAGAATTACTGAAAGAAATGTAAAAACAAACAAACACTGACTTGATGAAGAAAAATATTTCTGTCTGGTCAGCACAGCCTGCTCCATACTAAGATATTAAAATAGGACTCAGTAAATTGAAAACATGACTTAAAGTTGTCAGACAATAAAGTCCACTTAGACAAACTCACATGATGCATCTGTTTCATTTCTGGTGTCACTTTTCAAGTCTTTTATTTTACTCACACATAAAAGAGTACCATGCTCTTACAATTACTGCCATGTCTTTAATTACAGCCATTTTTATTAACATGAATGATGCTGTTTTTCTTATTAATTATTAAATAGTAAAAGACAAAACCAGTACAGTTTCTCTTGAATTAGGTATAAGGCATTTATAAAAGCTGGGCATTAAACTAAATGTTATAATATTACAAATTCCACTTAATAATCTTGAGGCTGCATTTTTTCATAAATCATCAATGGACTGGAGATTATATCTTTTTCTGCTACAATGCATATTCATTATAAAGATTAAATTTATAGTTAGTATAAATGCATTGTTGTTTAAATCATTTCTGAGTATACAAACTGACAGCACTTTTTGTTATATGGTTTTTTGGGGGGGTGTTTATTTGTTTTCAAGGCAGGATTTCTCTGCATTCTTTAAATGGTTATAATTTTCAAGAAAATGAATTTAAACTGAAAGGAAGTTGGGCCTGGCCCTGTCTCTGAATTTCTTGGGGTCTTCTGGGAAAATCTATAGAAAATCTCTTTCATGTACCTATGTAATTGATGGCTATATCATAGATAAATGTCTATTTCATTGCATATAAATAATCAAAATCACATAAATGAGAAAGAAGATGACTCAAGGTACATGAGAGCCTGCAAGCAAGTCCTTGGGTAAATGCACACTTGAGAATTCCTCAGGGAATGGTTTGGGAATTAAATCACAGACTTCAATCTTATTTTTTGAGCAGTTGTCTGGGAACTCCTAAAATAAACATTTTAATATTGTGCACTTAGTATGAACGTGTCCTATGTATTATAGGCAATATAAGTAAATGCTCTAGAGCTGGGATATGAATCTTTCATAATTCCATAGTAACATTCATCATTTCACTTTTTTGCATGTTAACACCTAGAATTTTTAAAAAAGCATTATAGCTCATACTTATGTCTGTCAGATTATGTTTCCATTTTGCTGGAAGAGGCAAACACCAGATATGTAGTACTCTCAATGAAAAATGCAGCCTTTTGAGGAGTCTCTGACTGTAGTAGAAAACATCAGTTCCGATTTCTTTCATCATATTTTTCATAAAACAAGTGCCTAGAGTCTTCCAGTGCTCTTGGGTAAACTTGAAATATTTTATACCTATAATATTTAACTGTCACTAGGAAGAAAATAATAAATCCTAATTTAAATCCATCTTTTCATTTCAAATTATATCTATTTTTTGGCATCAGTAGATATTCTAGTTCATTACCATCTTAACCAGAGTAGCTGCCGCTAATTGCAAGGCACTTCTAAGAACCAAATCCAAGCCTGTTGACTTTCTCTCATATAAAGATGGTTTAGGGAGTGTCATCAGACTTTCATGTGAGACCTTAGCCACTCTTTACACCTTCCTTCCCTGTGAATTTAAGTCTACAAGTTTCGTGTGGATTTGTGACCTCCAGAGGTGAGGGAGCACACAGACTATGGGATACCCAAAGTGATTTCTCTCAATGCAAAAACAGAAAAATTGCCATCCACGCTGGGGCAAGTAGTACTTCTGGTAGTGTGACTGGTTCAGGGTCACCCACACTACTGTAATTTACCATAGTTCTGTAAGATCAATAAACTCATTGATTCACGTAATTGGGCTTTGGTGGGATCATAATGTGGTCTGTCTTTAGAGTCCTCTAAGGAGTGAGCAATCATTTGTTTGAATATCCCCAGAAGACTTTCACATCCTTTCTAGTGCAACAAAGCATTATAACACTGTTGTATTTACCCAGTATTTTCTTTAAAAAAATAAACAAACAAACAAACAAAACTAGTATCCAGTTCTAAACTGTAATGTTAATACTAAAAATGATTTGGTTTTCTGTGTTGTAAAACTACTTAAACATTATTTACTATTAAACACTTTAGTATCAGACCTCTATACTTCAGCTCATTATGCATTCGTAATGAATGACTTCTGTTTAAAATATTGAAAATATTTACAGTCTCAAGTTTATTTTAAATACCCTAGGGCAAATCACACTATTTTGTGATTTGGCAATTCTTTAAAAATAAGATTCTCAATTCGCTCCTCTCAAAGATCAGCAAACCCTGCAGAAGAGGAAGCAGAAATATTGTAAGAGCCAGAGGGGATAGAGAAAACGAAGGAAACGATGCCTATGCCTCTAAATACTAATGTCCATATGAACTCACAGACACTGCAGCAGCATGGGCAAGGCCTATAAATATCTGGGCCTGATGGGATCCCAGAACTGGGAAGTGAAGTGGATAAGGGCCCCATCTCTAACCCAGAAGTTATCACCAATTGGTAGCCATTCACAAATGAAAGATGTGTTTTCTCTTCAATGGTATTTCATTTGGTATACAAACTACTCTTAAGGCTCAGTCATACATAGATAACCAAGAAAATATGAGCTCATTCGCATCTTTGCAGGTTGTCTCAGAATTCTTTGTCAGTTTTTGTTTTTTTTTTTTTTCCCTTGCAGGTCCTTTGCTATATATTATAATGCTTTCTAGTTTGTGTTTTTAGGGGATTTCTTTGTGTGCCAATGTGTGTGTGTCTGCATCTATATGTTTCCTGAGCTTTTAATTGGGCTCTTTCTTCTGTTTGATTGTTTTATACTATTCTGGCTTATTTATTTTATCGAATTTTATTTTATAGTTACTGTTGGTTATAGAAGCCTGTCTGTATCCTAATAAGAAAGAGAAAGAAGTGCATGTAGAGACACTTCTATTGCTGTGAAGAGACACCATGACCAAGACAGTTCTTATAAAAGAAAGCATTTAACTGGGTCCTGGTGTACAGCTTCAGAAGCTTAGTCCATCATTATCATAATGGGGATCATGGCAAGAGGTGATGGCAGGGATGACAGGTATGCTACTGGAGAAGTAGTTGAGAGCTACATCCTGATCCTGATGCAGAGGTAGAGAAAGCAAGCCTGTGCCTGGCAGGGACTTTGGAAACTTCAAAGCCCATCCACAGTGACACTTCCTCAAACCAGGACACAAATTCTCCAACAATACCATACCTCCTAATCCTTCTCATACTTCAAATAGTGCCACTCCCCGATGGTGACTAAGCATTCAAATATACGAATGAGCATGTGGGGGGGTCACTTTTTCTTTTTGGTGGTGTTTTTTGGAGATAGGGTTTCTCTGTGTAAGAGCCTTAGCAGTCCTGAAACTTTCTTTGTAGGTCAGGTTAGCCTTGAATTCACAGAGATTTATATGCCTCTGCCTCCCAAATGCTAGGATTACCACCACAAGGGGAACCCAAAATCTGAATATATTGAATTTTTTAAAATCTATTTTAAATTTTAAAAAGAAGAAACATGAGAAACCTTTTTTTTTTTTTTTTCGAGACAGGGTTTCTACGTGTAGTTTTGGTTCCTGTCCTGGATCTCGCTCTGTAGACCAGGCTGGCCTCCAAATCATAGATATTTGCCTGGCTCTGCCTTCCGAATGCTTGGATTATAGGTGTACACCACCAACACCTGACCTGAGAAACAATTTTGAAAATGATGATTCTATGAGTACCAGAAAATTTATTACAACTTGTTATAGTTTTTTTTTTTTTTACTATTTGAAATTGCCCAGGCTTTCAGTCTGAACTATATTAAGTAAGTTTCTTCCTTATATTTTACTCAAATACATACTCTCATAGAATTCTAATGTAAATCATCTCTGATAGATACTTAATTTAGTCTACCATGGTATTTTCTGCAAAGAAATAATTAGTTTTTGAGAAATCTCTTATGTTTTATGTGTCAGAGATTCTAGTCAAGAATTGCTAATTCCTATACCAACAGAGCAGACTCAGAATGAACATTTATGCTCAGCCATAGTCACTGTAATCAAGCAAAGGTTTTGATTTTTTTTTTTTTTTGAGAAAAATCCTGGGATCCCAAAGGGTATTTTACCACACTGGCATCATACCTACAGGAAATTAATCAGCAAAGATTAATTATAGCTGAAGAGACTGCTTTCTGTTATTATGTGACTATCTGCATTTACTCAGGAAGGAAAACAGATGTTTTACTAGACATTTGACTTTTATGGGCCCTACAAGGTGTTTTCCTAGTGATCATGCCCCAAATATAGTAGATTCCTGTCCCTTCCAAGGGTCCTATCCACAATTTTAAGTAAGACATGGTTAATAGAACTACAAAATACATAAACTTATCCTAAATCTTTACCACTTGCCTTATAGACAATTACAAATTTATAATCATCACATTAATCATCAACATACCTTAAATATAAACATTTCTTTAACATGAATCATGGCCTTTGATTTTTCTCCTTTCTGATGTTTATAACTTTGCTTTCTCCCAAAACACAAGACATCTTGTTGCTAGTGGGCAGTAGGTCCTGGTCTTGAAGCTGCTTTTTCTTGCTGATGTGCAGTTAGATTGCAATTGCCCTTCCTTTTTAAGTTATCATTTTATAATATTTTCATACAATATATTTTGGTCATATCCTTTCTTCTCCCCCAGCTCCTCCCAAATTTTTCTCATTCCCTTATCCATCCAACCACATGTTCTTTCTGTCTATCAAAAACAAAATAAAACAAAACAATTAAAACAAACCAAAATCACAATATGTCAAGAAAAAAATCCAACCAAGCAAACACACCTAAAAAAGAAAAAAAAAAAAAAAAGAAAGAAAGAAATGAAACCAAGAACAACAACAAAAAAAGGTAAACAAGAAAGCATGAAGTTCATTTTGTGATGACCAACTATTCCTGGGCATGGGACCTGCCCTGAATTGTGGTTTATATCCTGAGTTCCACTCCACTGGAAAAAATAATGTTTTCACTTCCTGAACTAGTATCAGTTACAAGTCGCTTCTTCCTTAGTGGTAGAATGTCATGCCTGCTTCTGCTACACAATACTAGTTTGTCTGATTGAAACCCGTGCACAGGCCTTGTACACGCTGCCATAGTCTTTGTAAGTTCATATGGATATTGGTGAAATTATTAAGGCCACTCTATGTAGTTAAAAGGAAAGTTTATTAGTGGTGTAACTTACAAATGAAGGGATAGGTAGGTCTCGGGGTCTGGGGAAGGTGTATCGCAGTCCAGCAGTGTTCTCTGGAGCTCTGCTTGGTCAACCTCCACCGTCCAGGGTCCAGGAACAGAGAGAGCTGGCCCATCCGGATCTCGGGTCTCCAGGGTCCTCCCTCGGCCCCGCCTTGTAGGTGTGACATTTACGGAAGCCTCAATGGGGGTGGAACTTCCAGATCAAAGCTGGAATGTCTACCCACTACATATGGATATCACTCTTATTGTGTCTGCTAGATGCATTTCCATGGAGTTATTCATGACTTATGACTCTTCCTGTCTTTTTACCTCCTCTTCTACATAGATTCCTTAACTTTGGGGTGGGGTGTGTGATAAAGATGTTCTATGTAGTAGTGACCTCTCTATACAGTGTCCAATTGTTGGTCTTTGTTCTAATTAGCAACCAGTGCAAGTGGAAGCTTCACTGATTAGTGTTAAGTGAGGCACTAACAAATACATGATCAGGAGTGATTTTATTTCTACTTTCCTTTAGGAAAATGATAGCAGTCAGTTTTCCCCCAAGGGTTACAATTTGCCTAGTCTCAGGTTCTTGACCACATTGCCAGTGTCAGGTAAGGGGGCCATCTCCCAAAACAGGCTTCAATTCAATTTTTAGAAAAGTGATTGGTTAGTCCCATAACATTTGTGCCACTATGCACTAGTCTATCTTAGGTATTGTGAAGAATTTTCTTTCTGGTCCAGTCTGTTTGGTGTTTTTATACTTATTGTACTATGATATACCTTGCTAGGCCTCATTCTTTAGACTGGTGAACTTTTCTTCTATAGTTTTGTTAAAAATGATATTTGAGTTTTTGACCTGGGTTTAAATCTCCTTCCTCTATTCTTATTATTTGTATGTTTGATCTTTTTGCAGTGTCCAAGATTCTCTGGACTTTTTGTGCCTATGTCATTTTTAGATTTAACATTTTCGTTGACTGAGATATTCATTTTTCTACCTTGTCTCTAACACCTAAGATTTTATCTTCTGTGTCTTGTAATCTGTTTGGTGAGGCTTAACTCTGAATATTTTGTTTGACATCTTAATTTCTTATTTCCACCTTTATTGTAGTTTCAGAGGATTTTTTTTTGGCATCCTGTTTCTTGTTTAAATTCCACTTTCATGTCTTGAATTATTTTCCTTATTTTATTCAACTATATTTTCATGGACTTCATTAATGTATTTATTTAAATATTCTTTAATATTCTTGAATGTATTCATAATTAGTGTCTTGAAGTCCACGTCTGTGCTCCAGCCATATTGTGTTTTGCAGGGCGTACTGCAATACAATTACTGGCTTCAGGCAGAAGCTATTGTCTCAGCTGTTTATGCTGTGGTTTTGCACTGGGATCTAAGCATCCGGAGTTTGAGGTGTTTGAGGTGTTCATCTGTGTCAACATCTGCTCTTCTCTTTGTTGGGTGATATTCCATTCTTTGGTTGTTACTGCCCTTTCTGGATCCTTTGCAAGTGTAGTGGCTGTGGAATTCCTTGAGGAGATTTTATGCAGCTTGGTGAGTACCAGAAAAAAAAAATGGAGATGGGCTAGGAAAAAGGACTCCTGGGGAAAATCTAGGGAGATCTTGGTACAAACCAAGAGGCAAGTCCCTAGGGAGTGGAGGTAATTTGGAAGGAAATTTTCCTGAAAGCAGGCTGCTGCTGGGCAGAGATCACTCCTCCTGTGGTTACATTTAAAAGACTTCCAGAAGATCAAGATGACCCAAATTCCCACATATAAAGAAGTAGTGATCTCCAGGTGTTGACAGCTGATAGCTTCTGGGAAAGAGAGAATCCTTTTTGCTTGAAGGTACAACCATTGGTGGGTCCAGTGGGTTGCCACAAATCCACATACATTGGACCTAGTAGTTTATCAAAAATTGAATTTGAAACAACATAGTTAGAAGTAGAAGTATGAGGGGATACATAGGGATTTGGGGAAAACAGAGGTATATGTTGTGGGATGTTCTGTATGTTAAATGTGTTGCTCTGATTGGTTAATAAATAAAACACTGATTGGCCAGTAGCCAGGCAGGAAGTATAAGTGGGATAAGGAGACAGGAGAATTCTGGGAAGTGGAAGGCTGAGGCAGAGAGACGCTGTCAGCCGTAGCCATGAAAAGCAAGATGTAAGGTACCGGTAAGCCACGAGCCATGTGGCAACTTATAGACTAATAGAAATGGGTTAATTTAAGATATAAGAACTAGATAACAAGAAGCCTGCTACGGCCATACAGTTCGTAAGCAATATAAGTCTCTGTGTGTTGACTTGGTTGGATCTAAGCGGCTGTGGGACTGGTGGGTGAAAGAGATTTGTCCTGACTGTGGGCCAGGCAGGACTGGAGAAAATTCTAGCTACAGGTATATGTTATTATGTTTAATTGTATAAATGTGTGAAATTCCAAAAGAATTAAAAAATTATAAAAGAAGAAAGGAATGTAATGAATGCTACATATTCTTTTTATATTTTGTTATTTAATGACTTGGGCAGTTGTATCTATGCCAGAGTGCAAAACAATGCCATTTTCTGCCATCACAAGAACTTCTAGTTTAGTCAAATATTATAATAAATATTTGTGCACTTTTTCCACATCTTCATCGAAACGTGGGGCATTTCAAGTGTGGCATGTGCCTTGCCATCTCCATAAGCATCAAGGCCTTTTACCTTAGTTAACATTATCCCAGGTGTGTTCATAAGGACAGATGTGAAAAATTCAGAGAATTAATCACAATAGGCTGTGTTAGTCACTGCAAGACCACCATCTGGTCAATGATTACATAAGCCAAAAGAAGGAAAGCTGCTTATTGTAAAAGTATTAAAACAAAATTATCTTCCTTGACATTATAGACCATTGCAGAAAGAAAATTTTCTTTTCACCCTTAGTTTCCACTACTTCTTCATGGTATCAAGGCTTATCTATTGCCATAGGGTATATGCCATAGGGTATATACAATATATATAGGGTATATATTGTAAACAAATAACATTGGTTAGCTTTATATATAATTGAAAAATATGGTCAAATTTTTCTAATATTCGAATGTTGACAAAATTGGTGGGATTAAAATAATCATTTACAAAAATTTCAAAAAGGCTTGAAAAAATATTATTTCCATTTTTAAAAAGTGTAAGAAATGTTCTTTGATATAAGTGATTTTACTATTGAATGTTGTATGTCAGGTTGCAGTTTCTGAATTTGTTTTGTGTCTTAATATGCTTTCATCATAATTTCTCCTCCAAAATGTAAGAAAAGCCTTGAAGCATCAGACATATGTATATTTTTTTCTTGAACTATACTTATTCTGATGTTCTACATGGAATATATGTTCCAATTACTACTTGGTATTGTTTAAAGAATTTTTTCTTATTATTGTGAAAAAATGGAAACAGTCAAGAAATGACACATATTTTACATAAGTCTCTGATACCTTCTCATTAGAATTTTACATACTTAAAATACTGAAAAGATATTTCCACATGTTGAAATGATGGCTCAGCAGTGAGGAGCTCTTCCTGCTCTTCCCGAGGATTCAGGTTTGGGTCCCAGGTTTAATGCACATCAGGCAGTTCGGCTCACAAATGCCTGCAACTCCAGTTCTGTTGTATACATCATCCTCTGTGGCCTCCACTGACACCTGTATACATATGGTCATAAACTAATGAAGGTACATGCATACACACAGAGAGACACTATACACACACACACACACACACACACACACACACACACACACACAAGTATCTATAGTATATATATTTAAAAAAATTTAATTGTATTTAAAGTGGAAAGTTTTTCCCAATAAAGTATCAGTCAGAACTGATCACAAGAATCAGTTATCTCCAAAATAGAGATCAAGGCTATTTCATGTTCTGAAAAAAATACTGTGCAGTTGTACATACTGCTATTTTTTACTATGAAGGCATTACTAGAATTGTTGTAATTAATCTGCCTAAATGCTGTGTAAGGTAAATTCATGTTCACATGTTTACCAGATGGAAAACACTGAGAATGATAGATCATTAGACAGCTAAGAAATTTTCTTAGGGATAAAAATTATATTCTCTAATAGCATGAGGTTCTCATAGAGGTAACTTACCCCATAGTCCATCAGGACTTCCTGTTTTTATAACTCACTTTTTTCCTTAGGTTATCTTGACAATCTTTTGTTTATGCCATCCACTAGCCCTACCATCTCTCCCTCCATCCCATCCTTTCATGTTGTCATCTGTCCAGTTAGTTTTGTAGGAGTGTAATTTGGTTGCTTCTATGTTAGGTGCTTTTGCGACCTTATAACAGTGCAAACACAAGCTTCACTATTCCCCCATTCTAAGCCTATATACATGGGAAGCTGGATACTGTCACAAGAAAACACAATCACATTGCTTTTACAATATTTAATTCATGGTTAACAAACATAGGCTCTTATTGAGGTCAGGTTATCCAGTTGGTATGTGCTGATCTATTGTCTTTTACACATTCCTAGAAATAAGTTTCTTATTTTTTACTCATATTGAGCCTCCATATCTTATCCCTGTTATCATTTTCAACTGACCAGTTTCTTTACATTTGACTGAAAAAACAGGTGCAAATAGAAGTGAATTTTCAAAAGTACCATGGATACAACAATACAATATTCAAGTATCTGAGGTTTTTCCTGGATGCACTGACTCCCCTTCTGTTCCCAAGGATGATCTTTGTTGGCTCTTCTCAGCCCTCCTCTACTCAGGCCTCTGGGATATCTTTCTCTTCCTACTAAAGGCTATTTGTCTAGAAATATACCTACTGGGGTTGGGGATCTAGCTCAGTGGTAGAGCGTTTGCCTAGTAAGCACAAGGCCCTGGATTCGGTCCTCAGCTCTGAAAAAAAAAGAAAGAAAGAAATACACCTATTACAATACCATACCACTCGTTTGTTCCTACCTACTAAAACTTATCCAAAACCTTCCAACCTTCACTTAATTTTGATTCAAAACTCATTTTCTACTTTTTTGTATTATCTCAGTATATCTGCAGTGGTTTGTATGAAATGCTCTCCATAGCATTGGACATTTGAGTACTTGGTCCCCAGTTGGCAGTAATGTGTGGAGAGGCTTAAGAGATGGAGATATGGTTTGTTGAATGCAACATGTCACTGAGAGGGAGGTTTGAAGTTTCAAATCCTCACACCATTCTGAGAGTGCCCTCTGTTTTATGCTGGAATCTGAGGAGGATGTGAACCCTCAGTTTTATGCTTCATCCACCATACCTACCTACCTCCATGCCTTCCCACCATGATGGTGATAGACTGCTACCCATCTGGAACCTTTTTTTTAATTAAATTTTTATATATATTATTTTTATATTTTACATACCAACCACAGATCCCTTCTCATCTCTCCCCCTACTCCATCTGGAATATTAAGCCCAAATAAACCCTTCCTTCTAAAAGTTGTCTTGATCTTGTTGTTTAATCACAGCATTTGTAAAATAATGAATATACTATCTATCCTTATTTTTTCAGAGTCTTCAAAAAGAGTCATTATACTCTATTATATCAATTACTCTCTTGGCATTCTTCTTCAGGGTTATTTTAATTAGCACCATTACAATTTTGATATTATTTTGAAAAATTCCCCAACAGCCTCCACAGTGCCAAGCATTCTATCTTTACTGTGTTTGACAGAGGAACTAGGGGATCATTTGCTCCTCTTTGATGGATTGGACTCTCCATGAAGCTTCAGGTCATTTCACTGCCCTCATTCATGCAGCCAGTCACCTTAGCTGGTATTAGGCCTCCAAGGTTAAGTAATTGGATGTGTTCACTTAACCATCCACATGATAATTAAAGCAAGGTCTGAACCAGTGGCCTTGGAATTTTTATTATCACTTGAGAACTGTTACTTGACCTCCAAACTGTTATAGTTAACTACTTTAAAGGAAATTTAGATGTCTAACAGATATTACAAAGTCAACATATCCCCAGAACAATTTTCATTTCTTGCAAACTGTATCTCAATCCACACTTTCTCATTTTAATTCTGGAGTACTCTGTAATTTACTTTATGGGGTCAAAATGATAACTCACTCTGTAATACATTTTTCTCACTCTCAAATTCATTTAAACAGCAACCTATTTGCTCTACTTTTGAAATGAATTCATAGTTCTACTTCCCAACAAGTCCACCTGCAAACTTGAGCCAACCCTCCCTAGGCTTCCCCTTGATTTACATCACTGTTTGCTTTCAACTTCCAAATTCCTGCCTTATTTCTGTCCTTGGATTTGCATTTTAAGTAGAGAAGCTTGAAGGAGGTTTTCAAACTGTACTTCACACCATTACTCTCAAATCCCAGCCTTTCAGGATCAACCATTGCAGAAGCATAAGATAGCTACATGCAGCCTATCTTTCACAGTTTCAGAGTTGTTCAACTTTATGCCTCCATTGACTTCCACACTACACCATACAAAGACACTGAACTACTTGCTTTTCAGAGCACTTGAACTTACTTCCTCTACTTATGGCATTTTTCATTCTTTATCCTAATATCCATTTGGGCTTGTACTTGTCCCCATGTCATTTTTACTATGTGCAGTGTGTACTACTTATTTACCCAACCATACTCCCAGAGATAAAACTTCTACTAAAGAAGAAGATTTTAATAGTCAGTGATATTCAGAAAATTGTGGTGATATTGTGTTTCTCAAAATATTGTGCACCCTAATAAACTTACCTGGGGTCAGAGAACAGAACGGCCACTAGATATAGAGGCCAGAAAATGGTGGCACACATGCCTTTAATCCTAGCATTCCCAAAGCAGAGATCCGCCTGGATCTCTATGAGTTCAAGGCCACACTGGAAACAGCCAGGCATGGTAACAAGAGACTTTAGTCCCAGGAAGTGATGGCAGAAAGCAGAAAGGTATATAAAGCATGAGGACCAGGAACTAGAGCTGGTTAAGCTTTTAGGCTTTTGAGCAATGGTGCAGCTGAGATTCATTCTGGATGAGGACTCAGAGGCTTCCAGTCTGAGGAAACAGCATCAGCTGAGGAATTGGCAAGGTGAGGTGGCTGTGGCTTGTTCTGCTTCTCTGATCTTCCAGCATTCACCCCAATACCTGGCTCCAGGTTTGACTTCATTAATAAGACCTGTTAAGATTTGTGCTACAGAAAATATAAAACCTTGCATATTAGTTAGTTTCCCATTCTCTGCTATTGTTCAAACTACCTAACATAAACAACTATTAAAACGGAAATGATCACAAATAATGCAGATACCTATACCTTTGTAGCCCACTATATCAGTCAGCAGTTATACTCCAAGTACTTAACAACTGGCATGCTGTTGTAAAGAGAGTAAAGACCATAGGGGCAAAATAAGGGCTTACAAAGCGTGGCACTGTTTTGGCTATCCAGAATGTAGCAGCTAACGTAACAGTTATCCAGGGAGCCATGACTTAGTAATAAATGTGACTAGTTATATAACCAGTCCTATCAAGATGTTATTTTTGTGTGATTTGGGATAATAATATCCTTGGGACCAAAGATGTTCTTCTTCGCTGAGTGATTGAAATATGTTATATTTATCTGCGTGTGGCACTATGTATCTCCTTTAATTTACCTACCTCATGTGGTTTCTGTCCCTGGACTCAGAGTTTGGACCCATCACATTAATGCAGGGCAAACAGAGCAAATACTTTATGAGTGCTTAACATAACCTAGAGTGGAAGCTTTTAATCTCACAGGTTTTAAATTACATTGGTGTGGAAGAAAATGTTCCTTTATAAGCATTTTGCATAATGGAGAGGGGAATGCAGTGGACAATAAAATAATTTACCATTTACCTGTAAGTATGTCCATAGCAGCTACCTCAGGTAAAATATTAGCCAGAAATGGACTTTGATCATGAATGCCTTCATAAACAAATTAATAATGGACAGTTACTAAAATGGGGCATTTTTCCTTAGGCAATTGGAATGTTTTACTTTCAGTAATGACTCCATTTGGATCCACACACATTAAAATGTTACTCAGATAATTGAATTTTCTAATGCTAAAAACACAAATATAAGATAAATGAATATATGGAGCACTATATTCTTATTAATTACTGGCTTGAAAAATATTTTTCCATTCTAAGAAATCATATTATTTCACTGAACTTTTATATTCTGGAAGAAAGTTTGTGTTTTTATCCAAAACTGTGCACTGGGACTGAGATGAATAACCTTAATGAAAAATGAGCTATTTTGGGGATTGTAGCTATTCATTTTCGGGGAAATTAGTGCTTTCAGCTAATTTCCTTTGTTTTTCTAATACAGAAGAAAGCCAGATGTTTTCCATTTTTTAGAAATAATTTTCACATCTGCTTCAAAGCTGCAGTTGCTAAATTATTTTTAATTATTTTTAAAATATTCATTCTAAAATTTAACGAAGTTTGCCTGTATTTACTTGAACACAGAGTTTCTATTCTTTTCTCTTTTAATATTTTTTCCACTTACTTCTGCATATTGGACACAGAAATCTCCTTATAGCAATTTCTTCATTTCAGACTTTTATACATGGACCATTCTTTTGCTTTATTTTTATAATAGAGTCTGTATAAAAATGAGTAAATGAGATGCACATTAAGTGAATCACTTGCTCTTTTCATTTGAAAGGTGTGATGACACCATATGATTTAAAGTTTTATCAGGGACTGGAGAGATGGCTCAGTGGTTAAGAGCACTGACTATTCTTCTAGAGGACCCAGGTTCAATACCCAGCACCCACATGGCAGCTCATTACTGTCTGTAACTCCAGTTCCAGGACTTTTGACACCTTCACAGAGACATGCATTCAGGCAAAACACCAATGAACATAAAATAAAATAAATTGTATATATTTTAAAAGTAATATCAGAGGGTATTTTTCCAAAGATATAGCAGGTTAAAAAAATCTTCCTACCATACAAAAGGGGTAGAAAATGCAAGGTAAAATGGCCAGTGTTTTAGTGATGTGTGCTGTGGTTTGGATATGGGATATCTCCTACGCACAAGGACCATGTGTTAAAGGTCTGGTGCCTATTTCAGCACGGTTCAGATTTGAGACTTGTGAGAGGTGATTGGGTCACAAGAGCTCTGCCTTTCTTAATGGTCTAGTCTTTAAGTTTTTCATTAATTGACATTATTGAATAGTAATAAAAACTTTGCAATAAGAAGAGTAGTTGAAGACAGAATATCTTTGGGGGCAATTCTTATCCCAGGTTCCTCTTTCAAGCTGTCTCCCTGCTTCCTGGCTGCAATAAGGTGAGTAACTCATCTCAGCTGCATCTTTGATCCTTGATGTATCTTCTTCCATGGTGAACTGAAACACCTGAAATACTGAGCCAAAATCATTCTTCTTTACATTTTGTCTGTAAGGTATTTAATACAGGAATGAAAATGAACACAGTATGACAAGATGATATATTCGTTCTAAACCCATTTTATTTAAGTCTGTAACATTGAAATGGTCTCACTTTTTCATTAATGTTACAAATTACTCAAATCATCACAAAATTTATAAATTAATACATTTAAATGACCCTAGAAAGAAAAGTTAAGTGATTATGGAGGGAATATTGATTTCCAGTGAATGAAATCACATTTAGAATAATATCTGTCCCTGTTTTAACACTTTTGTTTTATCAGAACTTTTACTGTTACTATCATAGTATATTAGTGATAACTACAATGTGTATAATTATTGAAAATACATTCTAAGATATCTATATTGGTATGAAATATTAGTTTCATTAAGAGTCTATATTGTTGTAACCACAGATCTATCAAGTATTTAATTGTCATAAAACTAATATCTCAATCTAATTATTTTACATTCCAAATTTATCCCATTCCTATTTAACTTAAACTAAAACAAATGTATTAATATATGATATAATACAAACAAACATTTAAAGTAAAATGACTTTTAAATAATTAAACCTTTTGTGACTGAAGTTTATCATTTGGTGTCATGTAATAATTATTCTTTATTATACAGGTGTACTGTGATGATATTTTGTGTATGCTGTAACAAATAAAGCTTGCCTGATGATCAGAGGGGCAAAGCCAGCCGCTAGTTAACCATAGAGGCCAGGCAGTAGTGGCACACACTTTTAATCCCAGCACTTGAGATCTCATTCCTTTTCTCCCAGTACTTGGGAGGCACACACACCTTTAATATCAGCACTAGGAAGGTTGAGACAGGAGGTGGTATGACTGGGCAGAGAAAGGAATATAAGGCGGGAAGAGTCAAGAGCTCAGCCCTTTTGGCTGAAGAGTTGATACAAGGTAAGAGGTGGCTGTGGCTAGCTCCTTTGTCTCTCTGATCTTTACCCTGATATCTGGCTTCAGGTTTTTATTAAGACCAATTAGGATTTGTGCTATAGTAAACAATATATTTAATTATCATACTTTGTATAGTTTTGTTTTATTGAACCCTTTGTGTTAAAATTTGGAACAATTAACACAGAAAGTTTAAATATCCAAGACATAATTGTTTATACTAATAAAATCTGACACATTCCTCTCATTAGCCAGGAAATTTCATTTATCTTCCTAAAATTTACAATTTACTTCAGGGTAATTTCCACAAGTCTTATAGCAATATATGAATTTTGATAAATTTCAGGTGTATTATTTGAAGTAGAAATGATCTTCTGAAATATGTGTATGGCAATAGAAGACTATGCCCATTTAACAAAGCAACAGAAGCTCTGTCCAGGAGTCTATGACCTTTCCCACAATGGAATTTTTATCAGGCTTACAAAATCAGGTATTGATTTTTTCCTGTGGGAAGAGCCTCAAAGCCAACTAAAGAGTAGCTGATTACTTCCACAACCGTCATGCTACAATATGGTAAAGTTGGTACATCTTGGCTGGAAGATTGGAAGAATAGATCAGAGGGATCCCAACTTGCTAAGATTATTGATACCTACAGTGGCTTTAATAGGAATGGCCCCCATAGGCTCATGTATTTGAATGCTTGGTCAATAGGAAGTGACACTACTCAGCAGGGATTAGGAGGTGTAACCTTATTGGAGCATTTGTGGCTTTGTTGGAGGAGTTATGCCACTGGGGGTGGGCTTTGAGTTTCAAAAGCTCAAGCCAGGCCCAGCGTCTCACTCTACCTGCTGCATGCAGATCCAGATGTAAAGCTTTCAACTTTTCTAGCACCATTTCTGCCTGTGTGTTACCATGCTTTCTACCAAGACAACAATGGGCAGACCTCTGAAAAATCAACTGGAGGATAAACTGAAGAGTTTCAGATTAATGATGTTGACAGAGGATATTTCAAGATAGCCTAATATTGACTGTCCAATGTGGTTGTTAGTCATCACTCTTATGCAAATCTATGAAGAAAAGGAGTAAACTAAGCAAGGAAATACACAAAACGTAAAGTTTGAGGAGAAAAGGAGAACCAGAGAGTGTAATAAACCTAAGTCCAGTACTCAAGGTGATAAAAGTCAAAAAAATCTTGATGGTACATGGAATAAAGGGTCTTTATTCCGACTTTAGGGCAAGATCATACCCAGCTAAGCTTCCACTTTATGAAAAGGAACTAAATAAAAGCTTAAGCACTGAAGTAAATCATTGAAAACTGAAAGCTCTTTAAAATGTGCTTGAATAATGGGGGCAAGTTCTAGCGGCAGAAAGCAGAAAAACTTGGCAGCTTTGGTCACATGGTTCTGGTTTTAGAGTCAAGGATACAAGAAATGGGTTGTAGAATCTCCCTCTGCGGCTAAAGAAAGCCACTGAGCCAGGCATGTGTCAGGGGCTTCCCTGCATGGAGGCCACTGCATGAAGCTGTGAAGGTGAAACCTGGACTGCCTTAGAAATCTCAAAATGTTGAAGATGCCAGAGTCTTGGTTACCTGCTGAGAAGAGCTGCTAATAGAGAGTGGAGCCAGTCCAAGAACGAGGAATGTGTTACAATTAACATGCCTGAAAGGAGTTGGAAATCTGAAGAACACTTTGACATGTAGATGCAGAGTTTGAAGTTTTCCTTGCTGGATTTTGGTCTTGCTTTGGTCCACTATTTCCTTGCTATGCTCCCTTTCCTCCATTTGGCAGGGTAATACATATCCTATGCCACTGTATTTTGGAATATGTGGTTTGCTTCATGATTTTGATTTTACAGGGGGTTACAGTTAAGAGATTGCCATGAGACTCAAAAAAGATTTTGGATTTTATACTTTTAAATAGTGTTGAGACTGTTATAGACTATGAGGACTTTTGAAGTTGGGCTCAATGCATTTTTTGTGCTATGATATTGCTACAAGCCAATGTGGTGGTTTGAACAGGGATGGCCCCTATAGGCTCACATATTTAAACGCTTGGTCATTAGGGAGTGGAACTACTTGACAATGATTAGGAGGTGTGACCTTGTTAGAGTAGGTGTTGCCTTGTTTGAGGAAGTGTGTCACTAAGGGTGGGCTTTTGGGGTTTCAAAAGCTCAAGTTGGACCTATTGTCTCACTTGCCCTTACTGCCTTAGGATCTAGATGTAGATGTCTCAATTTCTCCAGCACCCTGTCTGCCTGTATGTAGCCGTGCTCCCTAACATGATAACAATGGGCAAACCTCTGAAACTGTAAACAATTAAATTCTATCCTTTTTAAGAGTTTCAGTGATCATGGCGTCTCTTCTCAACATTAGAAACCCTAAGATGATGCATTTTTTCTTCCAGAAGCCTAGAAAGCATTTTTCCTACAGTATTAAAACTAGTGAAGAAGGGGTAAATTTCAGCTCATTACAGTTTGATTTCAGTATATAATCTAATGAAAGTATTTAGTATATTCAGTACTAGGGTTTTATCAACTCATTTTAGTGGGCAACAAAGAAGAGTGGGAAAAGCCTGGAATATTTTAGAGAGAGACTTATAGGTGTCCCTAACTTAAAAATTGTAAGAAGGTGTACTACATCTGGCATGGGAGTTTAACTTAAAACCTCATTGATTTATAGGAGTAGCTTTTACTATCTGTTCAAAGTGTCTCCCTTCCAATATTTATAGGAATTAGTCATATTTTCTAATTTGTTTATATGATAATATGTTGCTTTTCTTTTCAAACCCACCTCACTTTGTTGAATTCTCCTGCCTCTGTCTTTTCTCCCCTACATTCCCACTCTTTTCCTGCTTAATCCTATCTACTTTCAGTATTTCCTACCCAGTGACATTTTGCTTTGAATGAAGTCTAATTCTTTCCAGTGACTATAAAAAGATATGCATTTAAATCATCTGTTTCCCATCACTTATTGCCTTCATCTTCTAATTTTCTTCCCTAATGCTCTTGATTCCAGGTATTTTAAATAAGAAGGGGAAGTAATCTTGCTATCACGGAAATCATAGCATAGCATGGTTAGATAAACGTCACTACCACAACAAAGTGCTAAGTTAATTTCAGATAATGTATATTATATGAATGAGTAGGGTATTATAAGATGCTCTGAACAAGTGACATTTGAGCTAAGCATAAACAAATAATGAAGGAGTTATGAAAGTCATGCTTGAAATGAAAGTCAGTGGAAGAACCATGAACTGTTCGAGGAAAGAGTTTGTTTTAGTTTACACTCTCAGGTCACTTTCTGTCACAGAGGGAAGTCAGGGCAAAAACTCAAAGCAGGAACCTGGAGGCAGGTACTGTAGCAGATGCCATGGACAGACACTCACTACTGTCTTGCTCCCTCATGGCTTGCTCAATCTGCTTTTTTATACCATCCAGGACCAAAGTGCCAGGGATGAGACTGCCCACAATACACTGTTTACTGGTCCTTCCAACATTCTTCATTAATCACAGACTTCTCTACGGACTTTATTACAAGCCATCAATATAGACACATCCTCAGTTGAGGTTTATTTTCCAAGCAACTTAAACTTGTGTCAAGTTGACACAAAATATTATGGATAGTTACTCCCATCATGTTTGTGTCACTATTACATCAGGGGTTATGTCTTGCCAGGGCAGTCATTATTGTAGCTCATGAGATTCCCAGCTGGGTATGACTGATGATAACTTCTGTCCTCCATGAGCTTGCATTGCACCTCACAGCACTATAAAAGCTAGCCAAGAGGGAATGAAGCTTCCAGATCCATAGCAGATTGATTTTCTCATATTTCATGACTCAAACAGTGGTAGGTGATTTTATTATCCTTTCAAGATGCTAGGACAATATTCCAAGAATGCAGATCTCTCATAGAGACTTCAGATCTTTAAGTTTTTGTATAATTTTAGTAAAATGTACATACATCATATTTATCACTAATACCTCTCACCTCGTCACCATTTCTGTCACGCTCACACTTCCCCAGACCCCCAACTTTGTTTCTGTCTCTTGTTCATGTGTAACTTTCTTTTGTGACCTAATGAGTTAAACAGTAGTCTGTTTGATGGTGGATCTGGAGCTATCCAATGGACCATAGTCAGCTCAGCAGTGGTTACATAATTGAAGAAGGTGACTCTTCTCCCCAGTATCTGTCAAAAGACAGTAGTTCATCAGTAAAGAGTAGAGCCCACAAACTTTGCTCCACTCAATGAATGATTATTGACTGAGCCAGTCTTGTCTGGGCCCAGTGCAGGTAAAAACAGTTGCTGTGAGTTAATGATGACAATTGTTTTATTTAGTCTACAGAGGGTCTTTTTTCAGACTTTCAGTCAGTCTTCCAGCTCTTACACACATCCTGTCTCCACTTTCACAGTGTTCTGAAACTCTGAGGGGGTGGTATAAATGTCTTGTTTAAGCCTGAGCCCACAACTGTCTTTTATTCTTAGCATCTTAGGCAGCCATGATTCTCTGTGTTCATCACTGGCCTTTTTAAGATATTTTTCTCATAAAGACTGGGGGAAACTTTTGTGAGTGAATATAAGCATAGAGGTAAATCAAGGTTTGACATGGACACATTATGGTTTAACATCTGCTCCTGATTATTCACAATCCTCTTCTCATCATAAATTTCAAACAATATTTTAAAAATAACCATCTCGCTAGAAGTTTGAAACTATCTTTTTGCCAGCTTGAGTAAATAAGAATTTATTTCTGCTGCATTCTGGGGTTAATTCTTAATTAAAATGTCCTGTGTGATAGAATGAAATATTGTGTGAAATGATACAGAAATGCTTCAGTTCAAAAAACATCATCTTTATTTATAAATACATTTATACTAATCTATTTGGAAATAAATAATTTCATTAGAAACTTTTTGCATGTATAATTTTTACAACTCACATAACTTCAGCCCAAAGTCTGCATCTAACAATTTATTGGTCTTTCCTCATTTGCCAACTGTTATAGGATATATATTTTTTCACATCGTTGACAAAAACACCATTCCCATAAGAGTTATTTAGAAATTTATGTTACACTTCATATTTTAAAGAAATCGGGTTTTTTTTTTTTTTTTTTTTTTGTCACATGTACCAAAAAGTGGAAAACTAACTGGGGCAGATGTGTTGTGGTGAGCCTGGGATGTGGTTCATTACAAGTGATGGCTGTACAATTCTGATGACCTGAGTTCAATCCCTGGAACCCATAAAAAGGTAGAAGGAAAAGCCTAGTCCCACAGAGTGTCCGCTGACCTCTGTACATAAGCAGAGGAACATGTGCCCACACACAAATAATCTATTAACTTTATATGGAAGAAGTGCCATAGACTCCCATGTGGCCATTCAGCTCTTATTAAATCAATCAGGTGTTTTAAACAGACAAAATAACACAGCTTTACAGAGCTTAACAAATGCAACAGAAAAGAATGCAACACATCTTTGCATCATTAAACAAATTCCACATCATAAATGAATGTAACACAACTTAAACTAATATTCCATAACAAGGGGTAAGTTAAAATTAGGAAAACCAAGATGGTTGATTTACAGACCAGTTGTAGCTATTTTTGTAGCATATCACTGTCTTCAATGACAGCATTAATTCAAAAGTGGCATAGTTTAAGCCCCCAACTATGCTCTGATATAAGAAATATGCTTATATCTCTCCCAGTCATTCTAGAGTGACAAACATCTAACATGTTATAACTGTAGGTTATAGTAATAGCACCAAATTTTATTGCTTATTATGTTATGCTAAAGACCTAGAGCATATTAAATTCTCACACAAAGTCAATGTGCCAAACACATTTGTTATCCCTATTATAAATGTATGCATCTTGGGAAAAGAGGAATGTACGTAGCTTGTCAAAAGTTAAATAGATTCAGGGGCTGTATAGGTCCTCTCTCTCTCTCTCTCTCTCTCTCTCTCTCTCTCTCTCTCTCTCTCTCTCTCTCTCTCTCACACACACACACACACACACACACACACACACACACACACTGAAGTCTAAACTGTTTATTAAGGAAAACAATACCATTTTAAATTACCTGAACCTATGGCATTAATGTAAAAGGCTAGTACCTCATATTTCTGCTGCATGTACCATACTCCACTATACTTTTCCAGAGACTCTGAAAACTTCTGGGTGATATGAACTGAAACTCTTCTGGAAAGTTATCTTAATATGGAGAAACATTGCTCAAAGTAGGACTAAGAAGATTAACAGATAAAAGATCTCATTTGTTCCCCATGTTATGTTTAAAGAATCTCAAAGAGTCTTGATCTCAACCATTTTCTTCTAAGTTGAGGCCAGTTCTGCATCCTGGTTCCTTCTGCTTGCACTGTTTTCTTTGCTCTCTCACACCTCTATTTCCTTCACTAACCACTCACACTCCCTTGAGATTTCGGTTGTATGATATGTTGTTTGTGTTCTGACAAATAAAACTTGCCAGAAGGTCAGAGAGTGAAGTTAGCCACTAGTTAACCATAGAGACCAGGCAGTGGTGGCACTCACCTTTAATCCCAGCACTTGGTAGGAGAAATTAGGAGATCAGGAGTTCAAGGCCACCCTGGGCTACACAAGATTGAACCAGTTAAAAGAGAAAGAGTGTGGTGGTGGTGGCTCACACCTTTGATCCCAGCACTAGGGAGGATCATACCTTTGAACCTAGTATATGGGGTGCTCACATCATCAATCCCAGAACTATGGAGGTGGAGACAGGAGTACATGGCAGGTGGAGATGGGATCCAGGCATCAATTCAGTCTGAAGATTCATAGAGACAGGATCGTCCCCATTCAGTCTGAGATTTTGTAGAGGTGAGAAGTCTCTGGTGGCTGACTGCTCTGCTGCTCTGATCTTTTAGCTTTCACCCTCAATATCTGACTCCAAGTTTTTATTGTTAAAACTAATTCGGATCAAGCTTTAGATTTCAATTTTCAGTAAGCTGTAAGTGCCTTATTTTCTGCCTCAGATTCCATCATCTTTAGAGAATTTGGTATAAAGTTATGCTTTATCACTCTACCTTTCTCCTACAATACTGTAACAGAATTTAACACCATTATTTGACTTCTGAAATTCAGATTATTTATATATATATATATATATAATGCACAATATATCAGTGAAACAAATATTTATTGAGCAAAAGATTATCTATATACATGTTATCACACAGGATACAAAACAAAAACTGGAATATTATAATAATAAGTAAAGTAACATTAATTTAGTGGTATATTACAAATACCTGAATACATGACAAATTTTTCTTGTAATGCTTTTAATCTCTCCAATAAGTTAGAGGAATTATAGATCATCACTGTGGCCAATTTGTATTTTTAAAACATATTCAAAGAAATTGTCTAATTCTAGACAATGTCTTATTCTCATAACCATTTGGTCACCAATGGAATGAGTTTTGATGCTACTTCCATGTGCTTTATCTTCCTTCTTTCTGCCTTAAGTGGAAACTTAATTACTTACAAAGATACGTGTTCTCAGTTGGGAAAATTCTACAAGTGATATCACACTAACTCACAAGTAAGAAACATCCTCCCACACTAGGTAGCCCAGATGGTTGATGGTGTTAATAAGACCCTCACAAAAGAACAATTTCATTGCTTTCCTAATGGCATGCTATTAGTGTCAGGTTCTCTTTCTTTACACATGTTGTAATGTAAGCATTTAGTTTTTATTTTGAAGACTGTGTTTGACCTTTTAAAGACATTTAGGACTTTAACAGCTATTTGCTTGCCTGGTTAGCTGTCATTTCAGTGTTCATAAACTGTTTTTGTAGATTCAAGTTCCCTGAAGTATCCTTTTCCCTCTGTTTGAAGGACTCTTCTTGTGTTCCTGAAAGTAAACAGTTGAGCCAATGGCAAATTCTGGCAGCTTTTGTAAATCTGAAAATGTCTCCCCTCTTTTTTGAGAGAGACACTTTTTGGGGGGCAGACACAACACAGATGTTTTCTCACCCCAGATAGGGAACAGATGCCAGACCAAAGTACAGATGATACCAGTGTCAAATTAGGTGAAACAATGAGCTTCATTGGCATTCCTTGCAGGAACATGGGTAAGTGGTTACAGTCACAAAAATGACTCAAAGACAGCTGCCTCACAAAAGCCCACCCCAGCGTGGGTGACAGCTCACAAAGCTGGGAACCTGAAGCGCAGGGAGCCTGCATGCAGTCAAAAGGTTCCTCAGTTAGTCTGAGCCTCAGCAGGACTCAGCTGGTCTTTGTTCCTTCTAAGCAGCTGGGCTTGTCTGAGAGTGACTCTCACATTCCTTATTATTATTTATATTTTTTTAAGGAGGGAGCCTCCTACTACATCTCATCATTTTCAGGGACTTCTTGGAGCTACTTTGAATTCTGTTCTTTCCAGTCTTAATGAGCTTCCCTGCCATATTTCATCTCCCCTTAGGACATCCTACAGTTTCCTTTTACTATAAACACACTGTCTTAAGAAGTTTCCAAGATGAAAGGTGTTAGAGAAAACTGTGACATGACACTTTGAGCTAAATTTCATTAGAATTTTGACTCTAGTTTGATAAAACCTTCATTCTATATTTAAAGATGTCCTTGACTGTTTTCTTTCATTGTTTCTAAAAATTCTTGCTAGTATTTGGATTTTTCTGCTGAGAAGTTATACTATATATAACATGGGCCTTTGAAGTTCCCCTTACATTTCTTGAGTTTGGCAGTTACTGAGCTCATTTCTGTGGACTATATTTTCATCATTCATAAGTCTATGTGAGATATTGGTTTTATGATTTGAGAATATCTCATTCTTTGACATAGGGCCTATAGGTCTGTTATATCTAGAAGCAAATCCCCTATTAAATAAAATGTTTTTAGTAGGTAAAGGAAATCATTACCTTTTCAGAATAATTAGTAAGTATAATGATCAGTTTCAGATTTAATGCCTTATTTATGAGACTTTCCACTTAGCAATTAATAAGCAAAGCACATGCCCATGTGTACATGCGTATTCACAAATGTTGTTTCTCCATCTGGTCCCAAATTAAGTTTAAATCCTTAACTTATGATATCTATCAAACAAACCTATACTCATATGTGTGCAATGGGCAGCAGTCTTTATAATTCTTATGTCTTCACATATTACATTATATTTAAGAAAGGTTACGTCCAGCCAAGGGCAATCCCAAAGCTCAAAGATCTGTGACACAAGTCTGTTCATGATCTATAAGAATTTTAATATATTCTGAATAAGTTTTTGAGAGTCTAAGAGAACATTTAAAGTTTAAACTAGCCAACGTGAACACCAAGAAGTTCAGGCAGAACTTAGGCTTGTTATAGTCCATGGTAGTTAATGTTCTGTCAATAGCTGCCTAAAGGGCCTATATACCTAGATTTAATACATCAATCTAAAACACCACTACTGATCTTCGAGAAGGATGGATATGGCATTATAAAAAAAGGTCTGCTAAGCTTTCACCCTTTCTAAGTCTCCTTTGATACATTAACAATAAATATACCCTATTTTATTTAGTTATTAAATCAAGTTACATAAGACTTCCACAGAAAATATTATATTAGTCTAGCTTCACTTACTACAACCATCACAAAATAATCAGGTTGAAAGTCCATAAAATTCTTACTATTCTTGTTTTAATTCTTCCTGACAGGACATATAAATGAGATTTTGGTATATGACAATCGAGACTTTCTAGTAAGCAGGGAAACATAAAATGATTTAATGGTATTTGTATACTCTTTGGGGAAAATAAATCAGGCTGTACATTTTATTGTTTGAAATTAGAGTGACATTATTATTCATCTTGTCTTAGAGTCTCTGAAATTCGTTCTGAACACAAAAAGAAAAGGCTTTTAAAATAATTTAAAACAAATTTGCTATCCGTTGTCATAGCAGTAACTTATATAAATGGATTTTATGGAAATTGCAGCTATTTCTTTACACAATATAAGTAACCTTTGCTTGTCATTGTTGGAGAGCACATGTTATTGTTGCTTCCAGTTCCTTTTCAGTCTTGGGTGATGATACATATATGTAATAGTTAAGAGAAATATCTATGTAAGTGTTGTGCAGAGTTGATAGATCTTAAACTCCATCCTTTTTTGACCGGAGGTTACCACAGTACTATTTTCAAGAAAAGAATTTAGAAAATAGTATACCTTAATATCAGCTGAATGTCTTTATATCTGCTTGAAATATACAGTTACAATTCATAGTGTTTAAATATAATTAGTGGTTGAATTGTTTGGAGCACTACTTAATGGTATATTAATATTATTAATAAAGTCATCTAGCAGAAAAATGGAGTTTCAAAATAGAAATCTTTGTATGATGCTCAGGTGTAGGCCACACCAGTCAGAAGAACAAATGAATGACCCATCTGGTAGCTCAACTGCCACGCTCCCAAGATTTTGTTTATAAAGACCTATTTCAGTTCTCAAACCCTCCCACCTCATTATCCTCCCCATAGCCAGCCCTTCCTACCAACTCCAGCTGAATTTACCTGATCATGTGCAGGCCACAGCAGTCAGAAGAAAAGGTACAGGCCACAGCAGTCAGAAGAACAAAGACACTCTGCTACAACAAAGGCCAAGCCAACCACCAGAAGGCCAGTTTCCACCATGAAAAGAGACTCCCTACTAGATCAGAGGTCATGCA